>KL289237.1:26981-53574 GCA_000699545.1 Podiceps cristatus | reverse complement strand
CCCCCCCCCATGGACAAGGATGACTTCCACAGAGAAGAGAGACTAGAGAACAAAGATTATTATTTTCAAAAAATCTGAACAGCAAATGCGCAAGATACTAGTTTCTGGGTCCCCTAGTTTTTTAACAAAAACAGTCATAGTGGGAATATAACTGTTAGTCAAAAATGTGTGATTTCAACAAAACGTAAGCCTGAATTAAGTTTTCTGGTGTCATTACTGTCATAACACAAAAACATTTTTGGTTTCATTACAGATCATACACATCTCTACTCACAATTTATGTCAAAAAAAAAAAAAAATCTTCCCTTATGCATCAGTTCGTCTGTTTGCTGAGAAGAAATTGCACCCCAGTTGCTTTAGATAATCATAGCTCAATAATCAAACACCCCACTGTCACAGCACAATATTCAAAAAGGAATATACCCTAAAGGCATACAGGGCAGGATCCAGATTACCTCAGATTGTGAGGAAGAGGAATTGCTAGTATATGTCTAAGAGTCGTGGCCCCAGCAACACTTAACCTGGAGGTTCCTACCTTTCGCTGTTAATGTCCACATCACTCCAAAACATGGGACAGTTTTTTTCCAAATACACTACTTGAAAAAAATTCAACATAAGTTATTTTAGTTCAACAAAGTTAAAAATAGCTGAAAACAGGATATTATAATGGGTTTTACAACAGGAGTGCAGCCTGCTCTACTTCCAACAGGAGCTCATCACTGCTCTGTGCTGGACTCTGGGCTCTTTTATTCTTTTTTTCTCCAAACAGTACTTGGTTCCCTGGGAAACTGGTTTTCAGGTGTAAAACAAGCAAATAAATTTGTGCTGCCAAGCCACAGTACTTGTAAGTGTGCCCTGCAATAAGCAAACCGTTTCCAATTAAGCAACTGTGATACATAAAGAAACCCTTAGGGTTCTCAGCTACCACCACGCTGGCCTCTTTAGCAACACTCTTCAGTAAGACAAACACATTAAATATGATTTCACCTAACTATAGGCTTATGGACATTCATTTTAAAATGATACTGTGTTTGTAAAGCAAGTTTTTCTCCTGTTGTTTATCTCTGGATTTACAGAGCTATTTCGTTCACATTCACAGTACCAGTCTAACAGCTACTACTCAGTACTTAAAACAGGAGTATCATTTTTTAGGGAGTTTGTTAAAGATGAAAAAGAGAGAATGATGGACAGAAAAGAGGGCATGTGATAAACAGTACAATGAAGCTTCATGGAATGATGTTTTTGGTAGGAGTGAAGACTTTTGGCTACGTGGTTTAATTGTGATAGTCAATGTGAAAACTGCAGGAAATGGAGAGGAATGGCATCAATGAGTGTTACCCATTGATTTTCATGTAGCAGGCAACTATCAATCTTATTTAATGATTTTTTCACAACTTCCATTCTACAGCCTGCCTTCACCTCTGCCAGTCATTTAATGCCACAGTGTAACGACACTAATGGAAGTAAAGACTCACAGGGTCTTCTGCACTGACCAATAAGTGCACAAGATTTGATGTCATTATTCATAAGCCTCAAGATGCTCTGACAATATCAAGTTGTCAAAATTAACTGACCCCTTATGTGGCATTATGAAATAAGACAGCTACACAGCGTGTTAAGTTAGCGTGAATGGACGTACAGGTATTGAAATCCCTGTCAGTCATACATGAACATGCGTGACAGAAGAGGCAGCTGGCTTTCCTGAAAAGATACATTTCACGCACAAAGCGTCAGACTTTTAGAGTGCAAAAAAAGTCTGGGGTAATAAAAATACTCAGTTAAATGACAGGAATCATACTGTTAGATTAGCAGCATCCCTAGCCACCCAGCACTGCAGTAACCCGCAGCGGCTGCCGAGGGCAGTCAGAAGGCGCTGGAGCTGGGCACGTTCACCCGCAGCTCCGGCTCAGCTGAAAGAGCGCAAGAGAAGAGGCTGCTACAGCAGCTCTCGAGCGTCACCCCAGCGGGGTTATTCAAGCTGCCCTGCCCTTTCTCAATACGGAGCAAGTGACAAGGTAGCGAGGTGGAGCTCTATCCACAGGGGGCTTTTTTCTAAGCAAGTTGAATCTATTCGTGCCCAGTATCTTTGTTTAGCAATATCTAAACTGTTTGCTGGGCTGCTACAGCAGCTCTCGAGCGTCACCCCAGCGGGGTTATTCAAGCTGCCCTGCCCTTTCTCAATACGGAGCAAGTGACAAGGTAGCGAGGTGGAGCTCTATCCACAGGGGTTTTTTTCTAAGCAAGTTGAATCTATTTGTGCCCAGTATCTTTGTTTAGCTAAATTGTTTGCTGAAAGGTTATATTCTGGCTAGAGATGGAGTAAAAACTTATTACTCGGGTCACTCCAAGCATTTTTACAACTGCTACTACAGTAATGTTAATTTATTAGAAAGGGTATTTCCTTCTCATCTTTTCAATCTTCATACACCAGTAACATGGTTCATGTCCTTAGCTTTCTCAAATAGTAATCAAAAGGCACCAGAACACTGTTCTTTTGGGTTTGTTTATGTTGATTGATAAAGCACTATAGTAAAAATGAACAACAAATACAGAAGCTAAGATTTTACTTATAGAAAACAAAACAAAATAAAAACCAAAACAAAGCAGGATATTTGGGTGGATATATGGGAGATATTTTAGAAGATACTTTTTGTACATACAGCATCAAAACATCAAGTTACTGGTTCCATGTAAAGTACACAAGCTTCATAATATTATTTGCAACTAGGGAGGACTGCAGATGCTGATCCACAGAGCCACTCCGTCTGAGCGATGGCCCTTATCCCAGGCCGCAGGTAACGCTGGATTTGTGGGCACCCTCACCCTCCTGAAGCACGGTGCCTGCGCCGGCCTGACGCCACTTCGTTTTCTCCCACGGCTCTGCCCCCAGCCCGGCTGCCCTGCTCTCCCCTTTCCCACGGAGCTGGCTCCTGGGGTCCCAGCCGCCTCGCTGACCCCACCGGCCCCCAGTCCCCGCTGGCCCTTCTGCCGGGGATGGGGCTCTGCGCCCGACCCGACTGCGGCTCCCCAAGGGCAGGCACTGGCTGGGGCTTTGCCCTTCTGCTGCGAGGTCTGACAGACAGCAAAGCCCTCTTCTCACCCCTCCCTGGCAGCGATTTCATACCCACAGGTTGTTCAAACTCTGAATTTTGCCTCAAAACAAAGCTTGTCTGAACACTGCCTCTTGGTTCCCCCCCCCCTCCTTTTTTTGCTTCAAGTCAGCAGGACAAAAATTGTTTTTCCTCACAGGGCTCTTATGTCACTGTAGGTAATTCAATCTAATTAATGCTGATGAAGAAAACCTTAATGCCAAGCCATATTCAGCAGCCATGCACTAACACACTTTGAACTAGTATTTCTTTTTAGATTAAGTCACTGCCTCAAAGCATATTTCTAGATTACTTATAAATTATGAGTGCAAATGGGACAACTTTCTGGCATTTTTGCAGTCACATAATAACATCTATGCTGTTTATTCAACAGCTGTCTTTTTGCTTCTCTCCCTCTGACCAAAGCATCAGATTAGAAGGCTAAGCAGTGTCACAAGATATGAAATAACCAAGTGTTCCTGAATTAAATATCAAAAGATTCGAGTAATTAAGGCAACTCCCCATCTCAAGTAATTAAGGCAGTTCCCCATCCTATTTAACACTTCTTCCTTCACACCGCTTCACTGCCCAAGGAACGGTGTTGACATTTACCAAACTTGGGATTGAAGTCTGGTTGGCAATTTGAATTCCCTAAAGTTTGAAGGGTTATTTAGTTTTATGATTTGGAGCTGATCCTCTCTCTATCAAAAACATATTTCCAGATTTTCAGAAAGCAGCAAAAGGCGAAGCTGAGCCACAGACAAAGCAGTCTGATTTTCAGAGTTTCAGAACTCAAATCACTTTGAAATTATCAGGCAAACAAACCTGGCCAAAGAGGATAACAGCCAAATAAAAATGTCTACTTCATGCCAATCCTAAATGAAATATGTTCCGGTTCCCTCGGCAAGAATGAGAATATAAAAGAAAAATCATACACTCGTACCACTAAACAGGAAAAAGAACTTTCCTTTTTTATGGAACATTTTGTTTTAAATTTGTCAGTCAAATATGTTTTGACTTCTCTGAAACTCCTTCCTCTTTTTTTTTTTTTTTTTTTTTTTTCCCAGCTGAAACGAATTTTAGAATTAAAAACCCAAAACAACAGAAAACCCCCAAAACTAATGTCGTGAAAAACAGCCTGCACCACAGGTCTCTGGCTGAGTTGGAGCCAGCGGGAGGCAGGTGTGAAGGTGACAGCCCAGAAGAGCTGGCAGGTCTCCAGTGGCAGCCTCCTCCGAGCACTGCAGTAGCCCATACTGATACAGGAGAACAGGCAGCTGGACCAGAAGACCAGCTTGGTGAAGCAGGGACCCCATGACGGAGCTCCAATGCCAAAAAGATGATTTGTACAGTGGATGAAAGTGGAGGCAAGGTAAAAATGAGGGACAGAAAAAAATACAGGCCCACAATACAGGGATGGTGTTAGTAAGGCTCAAGCTCAGCTTGAGTTGAAACTAGCAAAGGGTGTCAGGGGCCATGGGAAGAGTTTCTTCACAGTAAAAGCAAAGCAAGGAAAATGTGGGCCTGCAGCTAAGTGAGGTGAGTGATCTAAACATAGACTAGATTGAGGTACTCAATACCTTCTTTGCCTTGGTCTGGACTGAGAAGGTCTACCAGGCCCTTGTCCCCACAGTCAAGGTCCAAGGAGGGGAGGAAAGGTTGAGTCAGGGATCCCGCAAGAAATATTGACCTGCAGAAGTTCAGGGGGCTGGTGGGCTACATGTGTGGGTGCAGAGGTGTCAGTGTGAGGCCATTCTCTGTCCTCTGTGAAGAGCTGTGGAAACCAGTAGAGGTCCTCAATTACTCACCGTGCATTAGGCTGTGCCTGCAGTACTATTTCTGCCCCACCTTTGCACAAGATGTTGATAGACTTGTTCAAATTCAATGGAGGTTGCCAAGGTGGTCAGGGGACATGACCTGTGAGGAGGGGCTGAGGGACCTGGGCGTGCTTAGTCAGGAGAAGGGGCAATTTTTGGGCACATAACAGCAGCCAGCCTCTACCTATGGGGAGGTTATCCAGAAGATGGAGCAAGGCTCTTAAAGATGTCTGCTCATGAATAGGAAGAGAGGATATTCTGACTGGATATAAAGAAGAAATTGTTTCACTGAGTACATTTAAGCACTGGTATGGTTTCCCAGAGTCTGTGAAGTCTCTTTCCCAGGAAGTTTTCAGTACTGGACTAGACAAAGCCTCGAGCAACCTGGTTAGGTTTGGTGCTGATTCTGCTTTGTGCATCAGGTTGGACTACATGCTTTCTCAAAGTTTCTTGCAACCTAAATGACTATATGATTTTATGAAATCAAAACTCAGTAAATCCATCTTATAGTTTATAAAAATATATTAGCATTAACTGTGTGACTTAAGGCACATTTTGACCCAGTTGAGAGCTTCAAATGTCTCTTTTCCCCAGAACAAAGATGAAGCATCTAATTGCACCAGTCAGACTGATCTCAGGAATTAGGTTTCTTTTCACTCCTTAAAACCCTGGGGCCAGACTAAATCAACATTTCAGTACTGATTCTGGGAAACAGACAAGCTTATAATTAGGTTGTGTCCCATTGTGATCTATATATACATATATGTGACGGATATATACACATGTGAGCTATATGTGTTTGTACATGTGCCCAAACACAAGGGATGAAAACAATGGGATTAAGGGGTTGTATTGGACCAAGTGCTACTGTGTTTCCAAAACGAAGGAACATGGAGCGTCTCTTGCATGTGACAGATCTACAGACAAAATCTCACATGGAAATCGTGTCCCAGTCATGGTCCAATGCACAGAAATGGCGAAGAAAAGAATTTTATTTCCTGAGAAGGAGGCACAGGAGCGGGCTGTCCTGCAGAGCAAGTCCTAGTGCACCTCCTGCCTGCTGCTGAAATGGTGCCTTTCTGCTGGGGTTTCAGGGACTGGTCGTCTGTCTCGGTTACTCCCTGCTGGTACACAGTGCCTGAGGACTGCTGACTGCCACTGTAGTTGAAAGACTATGCCCACTGTCTGCAGATGTAACAGATCTAAAACCCATACACTCTGGTAATATAAACAAAGCCTATCGCTCTCTCGTTACAAAGGAATTGCTTTCCTGCTCAGCTAGGCTTCCGCACAATAGAAGTAACACAGACTCTCAATGCTTCACAAGATGTTTTGCCAAAGGTTTCCAGAGGCACCAGGTGCTCCGCGGGAGGAAAGGTGCTCCCTTCTGCGGTCAGCGCTAGTGGGCGAGCAGCAAGGCTCTCCCTGCGACGGGCGCTGCGGTACAGCTCACCCAGGCACCCTGCCCGGCCCGGGGCACGGTCCTCCTCTCCAAGGAGCTGCTGCTGTGAAAAGCATGAAAGGCTTCCTGCTGTTACCACCTCCAGCAGAAGCCAAGGACCATCAGAGCCCACAGGAGCAGCTGCCTGGCAGAAACCTCCTGCCACAGGAGCTGAGCAATTATGAAATGCTTTTCCTCTCTGTGACTTTCACCAGTTCAACAGAATACAGCTTAACCAGCCTCCATTCTCAGCCTTTTCTGCTTCACGAAAGTTTGGAAAAATGCATGTTTAGTCATCTTCACCATGCATCATAAGGTGCAAACTAACTACACTTCCATATTTATTTATATGTAATAATACATGCCTTGTCTTCCCTCTGCCCGATTTGGTGAAGGTATCAAATACTGAGCTGTCACTATTCCTCATGGAAAACCTCGAAGCTGACCCCATGCATACACACTGGAAACACACATCCTAGGTACTAACCTTCTTGATTAAAAATTCAGTGGTTTGGCCAGGAAAAAAAAAAAAAAAAAAAAAAATCCTACTAGTTTTGTTCTGTTTTGTTTTGCTTTAAACAGCTGAAATACAGAAGAGTATATACTCCATGCAGCAGCAGGATGGTAAACCAGTAAGAAAAATGCTATAGTTTCCCAAATGTCTATTTTGAGCTTTCTCTTGTTTCCTCTTTGCATAAATGCCTTGCTATCTACCTTCCTCATCTGTACAATCAGTTCCCAAAACCTTTAATCCATTTTTATTTAATTTGTTCATTTAGATAAGCTCTCCTTGCATACAAGTCAGAGTTCAGTGCATAAGCTTGTCTTAGTAACCCCTTAAAAAACATTAACCCCATTCTCAACCCTTCCTGTCTGCCCAGCTGCTGCCCAATGCTTCCTTCTACCATCCTGCTCACCAAAAATGCTGTCTCCACCTTACCTTTTTTCTTTTTTTTTTTTTTTTTCCTCACTACATCCTCCACTTCCTTTGATCAAGTTTCCCTTGGACTCAGCCTGAAAGCTTTCTGGCAAAAGTGCCTACTGATCTCTATCTTCATCATTTCCACCTTGTTGATGTCTTTGCCTCCGATATTTCTCTGCCTTGGTTCTGCTTCCACTGTTTGTAATGCTTTTTCCATCACCACCCTCTGAAGGTCCTTTTCCCCTCACACCAGCCTCTGAGGATGGGGGACAGAGGCTGCAAGTTTTCTTCTACAGTATTCCCTATCTTCAACAGTGTATTTCTCAAATATAGAAATAACAAGCGCCTTCATTAAGGCTCTGATGGAAAGAGTCCAAATTGAAACTTCTGTCCAAATTGAAACTCTAGAGTCCATCCTTGGCAGAACTTTGCAGGAGTCTGAGCCATCATCTCAAAGTGCTCAAAATCAACCTCTTGATCTCCATTCCTTTCCAAAATGATTTGTTCATTTACTGTGGCCAACACCATATTTTTTTTTTTTCCTGACATTCAGGATGATACATTTCTGATCTCCACTCTTCTCTAGATCACCGAATACAATTTTCATCCAAGTCTTGGACATTTTTCTTGCTTAATGAGTCCAATATGGTCTTTAGCATTTATCCAGTGAAACAGTCATGGAAACTTTCCTTATCCTGGGGTCTTCACTACTACCACATCTCCTTCTCTAGGCTTTATAAACATACTTTTGCTCCTGCATTCAGCATTCTGAATCACCTGAATCATTTCCCTGATCACTTCCTATGCCACCACTGAGCAGCTTGCTTTCCCTCAAGTGCCCTCCACTGATTGCCTCCAAGATATTTCAGACTAATGGGGGCTATTTATGCTTTCAAGGAAAATTAAGTTTCTTTGCATATTATGAGTGCTATCCACTCTCATTTCAAATCAGGAACAGATACAGCTTTGGCACTCCATTTTCTGAAATGAGCATTTTCATCCCTTCTCCCACATTGTACTGAATGCTGAAAAGATACGACTATCAGCCTCCACGGCTCTTCAAAATTCTCAGTTACGGAATCTGAGAAACAACCTGAGAACATTTTGTTTGCCAGCAGGCTGAGACAAACACCATCACACTCAACATCAGTATCTGTACCTGGGTTTGATTGCTACACCCCAGCTAGGAGTTCCCTGGCTCAACAACCAACTTCTGTTAAATGTTTGAACAAGGGTTAACGCAGCATGGTCGTAATCCCTGGTGTGAGTTCCTCAGTGCTATGATAACAATATGACAAGAACTGTGACATACAGCGATCGGTGAGGGATTACTGAGTATGAACCAAAAACTAGACCATGACTGGAATGCAAACAGAAAATGTGCTTTACATACCTTTCCTTGTGTTTCTTCATTCTCACCTACAAGAATAGCTTCAGTCTGCCAACGTGGCAGCAATTATGTCATTTGCTCATGTTCATAAATCACGCCAAGATCACCGGTGGCAGGAGGCTAGGCCTGCTTCCAAGCAGACCCAGCTCAAAAGCAGATGCCCAGCCTCGCTGGGGGTGGCAGCCCTGGTGTGTCCCAAGGCAGACACTCTCCTGGTGGTCCCTGAGCCACCACTGGTCCAAAGAAATAAAAAAGTTATCTGTGAAGTGACAGGAAAAAACCACACAGACTCAGACCTTGACATTTCCCATGCATGTGAGTGAGCAAACAGAACAAACATGAGGGAGAGATGACAAAATAAAAGTAAATGGACATGGAAAATTTTGCTTTTCAGATCTGGGCAACTGTGAAGAGTCTGCTTGATGCAGTGTTTGGAAGTTTCCTAAAAGTTAAGCTGTTCTTTTTTGAGAAAGACTGGAAGATGCTGCTCTGTGGAAATATCTCAAAGGATTGTAAACTGTACTTGTGCCTGTAAGGTTTTGTTAACCAAGGTTTCATGGCAACATAATACTAATACTTGAAGCTTGATAAATGACATGCAGAGGTCTGCCCTTGCTCCTGTGGTCAATGAGTCTGAACACAACTAGGTCATTTGTTATTACACAGGGCTTGGCACAGCTCCTCCAGAAGTTAATGAGACTTTCCCTTACAGTTTTCAAAGAAAGAAGGGTCAGCTTTTGTAACTGATCTTAATTTTCATTTATAAAGAAGAAATAACTTCAAACAGCTACTGTTTATTTACAGTGAATGTATGTAAAACACTATAAATTAATGTTGTATGTGGCTTTAAAGTTTGAGGTATGAGCTAAACAAAGTAACACAGAAAATCGGCATACTAGGTATTCTCAAACTCTTGTTTAGATTATCCAAGGAAAAGCAAAATCAGACTGTCACTCTGTCCTTTACAGCTGATGGGAGTCTTCAAAGGCTGGCACACATGGTGGGCCTTCAACATTTAGAATAAAAAGAATCTGAAGCACCAGTGTGGCAGTTTAAACTATGCTGACATTTTAGCAAGCTATAAATCAGAAAAAAAGCTTTGTGTGCTACATTACTTATACCTAAGCTCAGGCTGAGGAGAAGAAAAAAAATTCATGTGTCTGTTATGAGACCAAGATATTATTCAGTCATGCAATTTCATCTGCTTTTATTTTTTTTTCTCCCTCTAACATGCATCTCTTTCACAAGTCCTGATGACTACATCAAAACAAATGATGTGAAGCATTGGCAAATATGATGGGTTTATGAAGGTTGCATATCTGATCTGGAGCAGATCACACCATCAGCATATCCAGCAGGTCGCCATGGCCTCATAAACATTTGTGAACGATCATTTGGATACCAAGCAACAAGGATTGAGTGATTTTATAAATGTCTGCTGGTTGTTACTAACGCTTCTCTTAGCTCCAGCCATTCAATACTCAGTCCTCGTGGTGAGCCTTTTAAATGACAAATTTTAGGGCTCATGCTATTTTCTCCACAGTCAAAAGACTCAGTGTTAAACTATCACAATGAAGACTGTAAGAAAGCAGCAAAATTCATGTTGCAAATGTCTGGCTGTTTTCCATTTTGTTCTTTCAGACAGCACTTTCCACTCCATTTCCCCCCCTCAGCAGCCGCTTGAAGCAGCTCTGGCTCCATAAGACCAGCATGAAGGAGCTGCTTCAGCACAGAAAGGCTTTTGTCAGCCCTCCTCAGGCTGGCCAGAACATGCACCGGAGACAGAGACCAGCTTCGCTGTGTCTGGAGGGACTGCATCTACCACTGACAGTAGCCAAAAGAGTAAACAGAGAGGCTTTTGTCACCCCAGGCAACTTCTGCTAGTATGTAAAAATCTCATTTTGCTGGTTCCTTCCTTCCCTCGCTAGCCCTCGGACTGCAGAAGTCAGCCAGTCTTCAGAGTTCAAATGAACAGCAGAAGCCCCTGCAGTCAGCTAAGTGGGTGTTTCAGCCTGGAACAATCTCAGCCCAACACTAATTCGCCCTTTGGAGAGCCAGAAAACATTTCTCAGATGATTATGTGGAGGATGGCTCTTGGTCAAACACCTCAACAACAACTTGAGCAGAAAAACCTGCAGAGGTGACATCCACACTGGTAAGGAAGCTGGACAGGGCCGCAGGCTCTCCTCCTGACGGCTGGGGTGTGCTGGTCCGGCTGGGCAGCCGGAGGCTGCAATCAGCAGAGGATTAAAGCTTTTCAGCCGACATTTTTTCATCCCAGTTGTTCATAGTTCAGAGATAGGCTTAGAGCTGCCGATAAGTGTGCTTGAGTTCAACCAACGCAGGCAGATTTTCAAAGATGGGGAGGTCTGACGGGTCCCGGGAAGCTTGCTAGATAGTCAGAATCACCCCTCAGAAAGCAGCTGTCCGGGTAGCAAGTTTTACTGGGCACTATGTTTATTTGCTGGAATTGCTAAACCCTCACTTTTAGCACCAGTACGATTTGCAGCCAGGCGGCTCTCTGTCTAACTGTAGATCAAAATCAGGACAGGCCGAATTGTTCCCTTATGTCAAAGGATTACAGTAATTCCATCAAATATAGGACCACATTTTCAAACCTGAATCAGCTGCTCTATAATAATGGCAGCCAATAGATCTGCTACTGACACAAAATATCTATTAGAACTCACTGGCCTTAAAAGTTTACGAGTAGCATTTTCTAAGCACGGCTTCTTTAAATTAAAACATCTTACATTTTCCTAGGCAACTTCTGTCATCATTATAATTCACCACATGGTGCTCCAGGCTAGTTTACCTTTCCAGTTTGAAACAGTCTATAGGCTGACTACCTTAAAATAAGCCATGAGGAAAAAAAGCAAGAAATAGGTTGTACAGCTAGAAAATCACACCAGTCAGGACTTGGGAAAGCTGATGTTCAAGGCAATAGGAAACTATGCTCAATATTTTGAATGCAGCATGTAAGTCTTTTTAGAGGTAGGGACAAGACAAATATTAGCTAGAGAGTCTGCTATGTACAAAGTAAAACAGTTATCATCCTATCTGATGTAAGTAAAGGAAGGGAAAGGTTAAGCACAATTAGATAAATCTTAACTTTCATAAGAAGTCTTAGCTTCTGCATTCTAAAATATATGCCAACATTCAACATAAATTATGGATCAATTAAGTTGAAGGGTGTGCTTTATGCCAGAGATTCAATTATATAAAAATAATGGTCCTTTCCTAGCCTTAAGATCAATGAGCATTTACAAAAGTGATCCTCCTCTCATCTCTAGGAGGAAATGCTTTGTTCACAGGTATTATTACTATTCCTTTTGCTAAGGATAAAAAAAGAGTTCTACTCCCAATATGTTAATATATTAAATGGCAATTTCTATATGAGAAAGGACATTGAGTCTCATACTGATTTAATTTCCTCTAATCTGTTCCTCCTAATAGTGGCAACCAAGAACATTTGAACATTTTTCTCCTTTTTTTTCTTTTTTTTTAAATTTTTCCTTCACCGGTTCTTAATGGGAAATCTCTGACCTGCTCCTCTGGTCACTTCTCTCACCACAGCACAGTTATTTGTGCCTTTATCATTTCTAATGAAAATTAGAAATGCATTCTTCTCCAAACCTACTGTTGAGGCTGCACAAACCAGTCTTCAAAGCAAATGCATAAGCATTTCTAGGGGATTTTACTTCAGCAATTAATTCTTAGGGAAAATACTGTGTTAGAGAACCTGAACTGAAAGAGGCTGAGCCGTTAGGTGGGCTAAGACTTGCACCCAGTTGGGATGCGAGGTAGTTATGGCTGCCATGATATGGTAAAGTACACTGTGACATAATAGCAGCATGGCACTTTTTTCATGCCATATATTTTAAGTTCAAATCAAATTGCATCCATTTGAATGGCAACTTCAATTAGAGTTTAAAAAATGTATTGGCCAGCAGAGGTCTATTTACGGTGGGGACAGACGAAGCAGTATGCCGCTGCTGACAAATCTGCAACGAAGGCAGCGTCTGGCGCTGGCGGTGCCTCGGATGCTGGGGAGGGCTGGGCCATGCTCCCTGGCAATGGTTTTGCTCAATGCAAAACAAATTGTTAAACACTGGGGGGGCTTTGGTTATAGGTGCAAAAAAGTGTGATTCTCACCCTTGTCATAACAATGATAAACCCTGTAAAAAGGTAACATGGTCAAAGCCATCCTTGCTTTACCTCTGCTTCCTAGGTCTGTCTTTCCCTTGTTTCCTGCTCATGGCTGTGGCAAGACGAGAACTGTCCCTGTGGGATGCCCAGGGGCAGCCTGGGTTTGCAGCTAAGCACAGACGCCCACCTGCCTTTCCGTACTTCAATACTGAACACGCTTGCCTGTGGTTCCTTATAGGGTCAGCAGCGAGAGAGATTTCCAGGGCGTGATTCTTCACTTGGCAGCCTATAACAAACCCAGGGTAACTTGCTTGGAGCCATACAATCTTTGTTCACTTGTGATTAGAAAAAAACCTTGAAATTTCACAATTTCCTTTATGAGGAAAAAAAAAGGAAAATCCATTTCACCAAAACATTTAATGTTAGCAGTACCAAAACATTTAGTTTTGCCTAGTTTGTTAAACCTAAAAATCTAGACATGCTATAAGAAAGTAATTATTTTTTTACTACAAGTTCGAAACACAAAGGAAATTAAGTTTTTGCATTCAAAACCTTTCCTAAAATGCTTTATGAAAC
This sequence comes from Podiceps cristatus, assembly GCA_000699545.1. Classification (NCBI taxonomy): domain Eukaryota; kingdom Metazoa; phylum Chordata; class Aves; order Podicipediformes; family Podicipedidae; genus Podiceps; species Podiceps cristatus. Next base: position 40,190 of record KL289237.1, on the reverse strand, counting down.
ATTTCCATCTCCACAACTTCATGAGCCATTTCCAAGCAGCTGTATTTCAACTTTCTTTAAGCATTCTTATCTGACTTCAATGTTAATGGACAGCATTATCCAGCTGCTCTCTTTTTCCTGGAGAACTGCACTGTGGCTCTACTTTTTTATATTTTGTCTGACATGGGGATTTTTCTGAGGTCGTGAAACCTTACTGCCACATCCTGAGGGGAGAGAATCCTTGACAGAGAAGGGGAGGCTGTAATACTGAAAAGCAGAAGCCTGAGTACATGACGGGTGAAGTCCTGTGTGTAACAACTGAGCAACTTTTGCTGTTTCACAGCTTCTTACATTTCACCCCCAAGCCTGGCATGGTACCCTGAGCATTCTGTTATGTTCTGGATCTGTACTTTCTATTTTTGTTATTCTTTTTGTGGCTATTATTTCTTACCATGGTCTGGGGCAGATACAGCACAAGATTTGTTAGTGGCAGATTTAAATCTCTTGCTGAATACTCCGTGCAGCCTGAGATTTTTAGAGTGCAGATAAAAAGCTTTCCAGTGAGTTGTACTTTTTAAATGAAGACAGGAGCAAAATTTTTGCTGGTCAGCCAAAAATCCGAGGTGGTGTTTCTCTGTCATACTTCCATGTGCTGTGTGGCTTTCACTTTTAATTAATCCAGTCTGTTTGGTTTCTGTCAGAAGTCTATAAGCTTCTCTGTTAATTTGCTGATGAATCCCCTGCTGAGTTATAATTATAATCTTCATTGTGATCCTTCTTACAATGACAAAGGAGATAAGATTTTGGCATCAGCATAACCTGACATCAGTAATACTGTAAACTTTAGAATGAGCTCCTCTTTTCTTTTAAGTATTTTATAAATGCCTTCAAAATTACAAAAAAAAAAAAAAAAAAAAAAGTGATGATTAAGCAAGTGATTGATAGATCAGTGTTTACATTATCCCCATCATTGTTGCTTCATGGGTAGCATATGAATAGCAGGCAATTACCATTATCTTTTTATTACAGGCACTGTAGCTGTAGTCCTTACATCCAAGCAGGAATCTGTCAGGAAGAATGAGCCTTTTCAGTTTTCACCACCTCAGTGCCTGTGAGCTGCGGAGATTATCTCAAGCGTCTGGGATCCATTTTTGAAGACCGAAGCTGAAGATGGCTTGACTCCTTCCCCTGTCCCTCTGCAGCAGGCATTTCATGCTAACCAAAGCAAAGCCTACAGTATGAAGGCTTTGCTTTGGTTTGAATGCCTTACGAATGAAGTCAGCCTGACTGCCTGGCAGCACCGCAGTATTTCTCTTCTGGTTTTATTAACACCCCCTGGTGCTGGAGAGATTTTTCTCATGTTAAGAGCTAACTTATTTGGGGCTTGCAGCCTGCTCTAACCTTAGGTTTTGATTCTGAGATATTTTCATCTAAGACACAGCATCACCCAGACAAACTGACATTTAAAGAGCTGTCTTACAGAAGTAGGGAACATACTACCATAAAATAAGATGTAATCCATCAAATGGAAAGGTGAAATTCTCAAATGGGCAGCTTCAGGATGAAGTTTTTACAGTGCTTGTCATTACCATGATATGAAAGGTTTACATTTTATAAATGATAAGTAAAACAGCTATTGAATCACAGAATTGCTGAGGCTGGAAGGTATCTCCAGGAACTGTCTAGTCCAAATCCCTGCTCAGTGCAGGGTCAGCTGGAGCAGGTTGTCCAGGACTGTATGCAGTCAGGTGTTTAATGTCTCCAAGGATGGAGATGCCACCAGCTTTCTAGGCAACTTGTTCCACCCTTTGACCACTCTCACAGAAAAAAAAAATTAAAAAATTTAAAAAGTTTTCTTATATTTATTTTCTTATATTTATTTGAATTCCCTGTGTTTCAGTTTGTGCCCATTGACTCTTGTCCTCTCATTACATACAACTCCTCATTTTCTAGCACAGAGAAGTGTAGCCAAGGGAACTGTGCCTATCGTTAGTGTTTCATAAGACATAACTGTATTTAAACATAAAATTGCATCTCTAATCTGGAAAGTAACTGTGTAGACGAGGCAGCATCAATGGTGGATAGATTTCCCTAATTTTCAATACCGTTCCCAGTGCTCAACATATGTTTTGCCTAAGAATCCATGTTCCTAACTCCTAAATGCATGCTGGCCCCTGAGAGCCCAAGTCTTGTAGGCTGGATCTACAAAACACCCCGAAGAGTGCCAGGAGGCAGCTCTGACCTACACTGGCTGCACTGACTGACCATTAGCCAGGTCCCCAGTCTTGTGTGGGCCAACTAGCTCTCACCCAGAAAATTCACTGCCTGGGTTAGGCACAGGCCAGAGATCATTTCCACTTGGTCTTTTGGATGACCCCTCATGGTTTGGGAGCATAAAAAGGTCCGCAGCATGGATGTGAGCTGCGTGGAGCCAGCTGGCCTCAGGAGTGAAACAAATTCTTGTGCGGATGCAGCTGTAGGACTTCACACTGCTGAGCATTTTGCAACTTCACTGTCTACCTTGTTCTCTTAAAAACGCACTCTTCAGACAAGAAAAGCATGTCTAGTTTCTTTCTCTTATATAACAGTTTTGTAGGTTTTAAATATGCTCAAAAGGATTGGTGCTGACCTTGTGCCTAACTACAGCTTCTCAGACCAACTGATACACCCTGCATGATCTCTCACCATTTCTACCTACTTAACTTCACCATTAAGTCTGAGACTATGCAAATATTTCCATGTGCTGAAATCTCAGACAGACCAGGCTGCTCTGAAGGAGCAGGGAGAGCACAGCTCCCCATAGGAGATGCAAATTCAGCAAACCCGGACTCCTAGCTTAGACATCAGAAGGGATCTGGGACAGTCTCTCTGCACTGATCTTTTTGGAGAGGAGAAAAGAAATGAAAACAGTGAAAGGTTTATTTTGAGATCTTTAGTAATATTTTAAATTTGAAATATTTTCATTTTAACTCATTGAGCTTACCGACAACTGAAAACCCACCAATTCTTATATTTAAGGGTTTTTTGATTGCTGGCAAATTAAAACCCGACATTAAGAAATTGGTTATTCAACACAAAATGCAGTCATCACAAACTATTTGCATTACAGTAGGTACAACTGGTCTCATTTTGCAGTTGCCATGGGCAGCAAAACATCAGGGGCAAAATCTTTAGTGCCTCTTTATTGTTTGAGTGACTTGGGCTTGTGAGAAACCTGCTTCTTCTAGTTTGCCTAAGGCATCAAAATACCCCAGAGCCAGCATCCAGTATAACCAGAATGTAATTACACCGTGGAAGCACACTATCTGGCACTCATATTAACAGTCGGAGCCTGAAAACAAGACTTGTTCTCATTTTTTCTGGAAAGCACAAACAGTAATCTAGGAGAAAGTGTGTCAATTTAATCAATTCCGTTGTGGAGAATATAGACAAAGTACAGAAAAGTCGGACGCTTCTCTAAAGGCTTAGACACATTTGTATCAGTCACAGATTCTGTAAAAATGAGTTTTAACACTATATTTACTTTTGATATTGCTAGGAGTAAGTTTGAAGAAAAGTCAGGCTCTAACCCCTCCAGGGATTTGGGAAAAACTGCTGGCATGCAGGTGAAATGTAGTAATAACCTAACAGATTTTAGCTGGAAATTATAAATTGCAGTCTGACTTTACTATAATTCCACTCCTTCTCCTATAACCTTTCTTGCCCATTTCCAAAAATTGTCGACCTGCCTCTAGAAAAAAGCATGGAGCAAACCGCCAGGACGGGTGGTGAGGAGCTGGGCCCACGTGTCACCAGGGGGAGCTTGCGTGACAAACTGCCCAGTGACATCATTCCGCCTTGTTCCTGAAAGAAAAGGAAAAACCTGCTGCCTGCCTTTGCCCTCGGAAGGGCAGGCTGGCCTGTGGGTACGCTGTTAGTCTGGGCTACAACGGCTTGCTCTGCCGCCCCGGTTGTTCAGCCCCTCTCCTCAGCGGTGTTTTCACTGCCTCCAGCTCGTCGCCAGCCAACTGGCCTCATCCTCCTTGAGTGTAATGTCTCCACCTAGACACAGTCCCAGCTAAGCTGATTTCTGATGACAAGACCTTTTAGCAGGTCTCAAAACTTCTCTTTACTTAGAAAATAAACTTAACATTTGTACTTAACAACGATCTGTGATTATATTATGAATCCTGTAATTGGAAGTACATACAGAAATGTGTCAAAGCAGCTGGTATTATGGTCTGAAAGCTAAATGCTGGTGGTCTGTTTTCTTAGGAAAAAAGGCAGGAAGCTTGGAAAATAACCAGCTTCTCTCCAGGTACAAGTGCAGGACTGGTGTGTTCTGTGTCCCTGTCACACAGGAAGATGCCATTGCAGTGAGTAGCCCACGGGCCTATGCCATTTCCAGGGTTTACCCGACACGTGTTTACGTGTACTTCTTGCTACATACAGAACATATGCAGTAAAGGTGCACTTTGAGCTGAGAGCAAACATTTTAAGTTTCTTTTTTGGCTTCTGAGAGGTCATTAGATGCTACAATTCCTTTAAACGTGTTCTTAAAATTAGTTACTCTGTAGATTGCTTGGAGATTGCTGGCAATCTTCTCTGGCTGTAAAAGACCCATGGAATAACATTGGTTGACAGGTTGGGTGAGCGCTGAAAAACCTGAAAAATCCTTCCACTGTCGCAAGAAAAATTAGCAGCTATGTGAGATAAGAGCTTTTAAACAACATCCTTCTGGCCCATGCAGCTCACAGGAAAATAAATCCTTTTTTCAGTTCCATATGCTTGCTGCAGTATTTCCTGTGTTTTTCTGGTCACATTCACACACATAATTCTGCGAGTGCTCTGTCCTAGCTGCGGCCCAAAAGGATGTGGTTGAAATCTTCAGGCTGCTCGTGTTCTTGTCTCCATGCCAAAGCTCTGGCGGATGGTTTTGGGAACTCTGTGTTCCTGCTAAACTGGGCAATGTCGCATCCCAAGGGCTGAAGGAAGAGAGAAATTATGGAGGGGAGGAGAACCACAGGGCCTTCTTTAGAAAATTTTTGCTTTTCAATAAATTCAGACTAATAGGAATCCATTTCAAAAGGAAAAAAAAATCGAATCATAAAAAAACCAGACAACATCCCTACTACAAGAAACCCAACATAGATGGCCCCTGAAAATCAGAAGCGAGTTTTCCCTTAGCTTTATTTTGCTCTAACTGCAGAAATAAGGACCACATTGTTCAGAGACAGAGGTATCACAATGCTAACATACTATTTGGACACTTACTTGGGTCAGAGTGAAACCTGATGGTAGAAAGTAAAATAACTAATGTCAAGCTACTGCCCCTGGAAGAGCAGCTTGTGGGCAGCAGAAGCTCTCAAGGAAATCGCTGCGTTTTTCAACCCTCCCAGCCCTGATCGCAGGAGAAGCGAGTGCGGGCGGTGGGAGCTCTGCGCGCAGGCTGCGAGCCTGCGCCTACTTACACACGCTGGCAAGGACCAGCACAGTTGACGAAGTCTTAGCTGAGAGGTGGTGGGATGATTTTGCTGTGGCAGTCACGGCTCAGTGCACGGTGGTGCCATTCACACTGTACACATTCGCTGTGAAGCCTGGGCTTGCCTGTAGCTTGTCACGCTGTCTTTTGACAGCTTTGCCTTTTGGGGGTGGAGATTTTTATAAATGAACTCTGACTCCATGGAGAGGAGACATTAATAGACATAGAGGAACTGTAGAAATATGCAATTAGGTACAAATGCAGGGAAGGCTTTTCTTTTAAAGGTAAATTAAATGAGACATTTATGAGTATGAGCCCACTTACTACGGAGGCTTTTTGGAAAAATACTACTTAGGGAGGTATCTCTGTACTTGTCATTCCACGGCACCTATCTCTATCTCCAGAAGACGCCAATTAAACTGAGCAAGCTCCCCCACTGTCTCCCTGCACACCAGACCCCCCCAGCAGTGCCGTAGGAGGAACGTGCTCTCCCCAGCGGGGCTGACCCGTGACACGGAGCCGAGGAGGGGCAAGGACCTGACAGGTACACTTGCCCCTGCTGTATGCACGATCCTGCAGCTCCTGTCCAGGAGGCCAGGAGATGTCAAAGGCTGAGCAGGAGCAGCAGTGGGAGCAGGCTATGCCCACTCCCATGTAATCTAGGCCTTCATTTGGTCATCTTGGTTGGGATCAAATTCAGGATTTTAAATGTTCGAGAAGAAATAAAGGCGCAATTATTGTTCATTGCAATAGGACTCACTGGAGTCAGTGTCTGCCATGTGGCTTGGTTGTTAACCTCCAGCTAGAACACACAGCTAAAGCCAGGAAATAAAATTTAATGCCCTGCCAAATGACTGGCTTCATAAGAACCTTACATCTTCTCCTACAAAAATATTGTCTTTTCTTCAAAAGTTGTTTCAATTCAGAGCACAACAGTGCCAAAATCTTTGGAATTTCACTATAAATATGTTTTATGATATAAAGTAACTACAACAACACATGTTGCCCTTCCTGGGCTTTCTACTTCATATTTTAAACTAAGTACTAAGTCTCCCACATTCTCTTTCTATAATATTTTATGATGTTATCTCTTAAAGGGTTGACTTTTTAATGTTGTCTGTTACTGCTTAGAAGCAATTAATAATACTATGATGTTTACACTGCTCTATATTTAGTATAACAATGCTTAATAACACTATTTTCAAGTCATAAATGCTGTTCCATGGCCGTCTATAAGATTACCCTTCTATTAAAAAAATAAAGTCATACCCTTAAAAAGAGGCCAGTTTAGTATTCAATGCATGAAGAGTAGAAACAACTATCAGATACGTGGACTTCATGCTGAACCAAATGAAGTCAGTGGAAATACTGCCCTAAACTTCGGTTCATCTTGGATCAGGCCCTTAAACCACACATGGTAATTTAGGGACCGATATTAGTGCTTGGTGCAATCTTTTCTTTTTCACACGCCAGGTGATAGTGGCAGATGACAAGTTATAACACAAATATCCCAGTTTTGCTGTAGAGCAGATGTCAAGCTTAATCTCCACTGAACACCTCGGTCTCTCTAACGGTACTGTGGTATTTATTGCAGCCAAGGCCAGAGCCATTTTGAAGCAGAAGCCGCCAGCTGTGTGAAATGAAATGTATTCAAAGCTGCCAACAGTAAGAAATTAAATACAGACTGTGGCAGCGTCTGCCAACTTTTTGGGCAGTAGCAGAACAGTGGCAGCCAACTGAACTTGAGATGGCAGCAATCTAATGTATCCCATTCACCAACTCAGTGATTCACTAATTAATTTAGTTCTTTTTTTTTTTTTTTTTAATTGTATCTACTGTTATCATACTACTGTACAAGTCTGAGGAAGGAGAGAGGAGGGTAGAGAGAGTGAAAAAAGAAACCAGGCACTGGAAGGTGTTTGAAAAAGAACGGCACCATAGCTAGGCAATATGTTCAAGGCCATACTACATTAAGTGGTGTGGTTGCATAGAGGTGAAGTCTGACTAAGATCTGGATAAGAATGGTATATAAATGAAGAGAAGAACTAGTTTTGAAACCAAAGCTGCACCTTTCTTTTGTGACCTGGTTAGGCAAAAGCCAAAACTGTAATTATACAAGACTGCAGCATGAATTTTCTTTTCTCAGTGCTTCAGGAGGTCCTGGCAGTTGTGGGACTTCCACCCATGAAACTAAATGCACTGACGATGCTTTGTCACGTAACAACACGTGAACAAGAGCAGCGCATGTGAACAATGAGGCATAGCTTTGTCTTCTGTTTCCCAAGAAACAACATACTGAGATAGATCTTCTACCCACAAAGAATGGATTGAAGAATAGGTGTCACCAGGCTAAAGAGCTGCTCCTGCTCCACGAACACTGCAGCTCTGCTGAGGGATTAGAGGAGCACTCGGCCCTGACCTCAGGGATCGCTTCAGCTACTGGACGGTGCCTGTTCTTGTGGAGCAGGGTCCTAGCCATCCGCCCAGTATTTACTGCAGCCCTTTAGTCCACCGGAAAAGCAAGAAGGCCTGAAATACATATCCAGGACTGAGAGAGTAGCTGAAAACCATCTCCTTCTCCTGTCCTGGCCTCGTAGCTCATGTGCAGCACAGTTACTTCTGAACGCTTTTCTCCCTGAAAAAAAAAAAAAAAAAAAAAAAAGATAGGTGCTTTGTTATCATTGGAGAGACTGTGAAAATGTAATACCCTGAGCCAGTGACTTGCCCACATAAGAAAAGTCTGACTGAGCACCAGCTCAGACTGTGAATTTTGACAAACCTAGGCTTGATGTTCAGAAAACTGTATAAGATGTATTATATTGTGGATAATATTAATTTCCTAAAAATTAAATTTAAGACAGTATATGAGCAGAAATCACATAAAGACGCTTTTTTTTTCCTTGTAGTATAATATGATGGGTTTTTTTTCTTGTTCTTATGCTGATGTGCTTAGTTAACACTAGAAGCTCTTCACAGAGTTTGCCATATAAGAGGGCAGCCTGCAAAGTGGTACAAGTCACAGCTTAAGACTTACAAACTTCATTCCTCTGCCACTTGAAGTAAATCTAGCCTGAGATTTTTGTTCCACGATGATTCTCGTGGGCTCCAAACTCAGTGCTTACCACACTAACAATAACCCTTTATGTCTCCAGACTCTATCCGTGTTCCTTGTTAACCTTCAGTCACAAAGTAATTAGATGCATCAGGCATCGTCAAGCTGGCCTAAGGGGTTACAAATTTGGATGATGGCCACATACTGTACTAATTGCTTCTAATAAATTACATATTTCAGGAGGGACATCATGATTTTAATCATTTATTCTGCATGTTGTTTCCTTTGGAGAGAAGAACAAGCAGGCACTAAACAAGTCGAGCATCAGAAATCCATGGCAGAAGCTAAAAAGAGCTCATTTAATATCAACCATCATTGTAAATACTAGAATTATGCATGTATCAAATCCCTGGGTCTGAACACTTTGGGAACAGCCAGTGAGTCCTGGTTGTTTTAATGAGTCAAACCAAAATGATGTCTTTGAACGTTCCTTAGATTTATAACAACTCAGATTTAATCCCATTTCAAACGTTGTAGCTGGGGCCTAGCTCAAGAAAAAGTCTTTGTTCGTATACAAAGAAAAAAAACATTAAGAGGGAAATTTAAAGGATGTATTTCCCTAAAGGCTGAGGGGGAACACAGTCAAACGTACCTTTCACCTCTGTGGGGAAAGACTTTAATTATGATTTGATGGCAGCTACTTGCAAAGGTGGTCCAATGAACACAGAAAGCTGCAAGAACTTTCTTTAAAGCCCGCTGAAATTAGTAGTATCTTGATGCTGATCTAAATAGCCTCCTGCAGGGTGAACTGGGATGAGTGAAGGTTTCCTATTTCCCTGACCTGTAGCACACCCACACCAGTGGGCTCAATGGAATCCTCAAACCACTCGGGAATGCACTTCCTCCACGGTGGGAGACCTTGAGGCTATTTAAATAGCTGCTAGTATTAATAGCAATAGCTGGTAGATAATGTGGAGGCTTGGGAGCTCTAGGGAGTGATGCAGGTTTGGGAACAGCTCAGGCTGTCTTCTGCTTGTCTTTGTAAACCTTGTTTCCTGTTACTTCAGTCTGCATTTCCTTTCCAAGACAAGCTGATATACCAAAGAAAACATGACTACCTAGGTAAAAGGAAACCTGCCTTGGTACAAAGTATGCCTTGGGATGGAAAGTTGCAGTCGTAGCTCTGAGGCTCAAATGTGCTCTTTTGATTTTCTGGTGGTAATGAGATGGGAAGAAGCCACCATTACCTGAGATAAGTGCAATCATCTTCTGCCTTGGCAGTCTAAGCTGCCTTCCACTTGATCCCTCTCTACCTGGGAGTGTTGCCATCCCATTTTAGACTTCTCTGGTGAGTGTGAGAGGAAAAGGCTGAGAATCCAGCAGGGCTTCCGAGGGCTCCTCTGACCCACCGACCAGAATAATGAAGGATGCTATTTGTGCATGGATGCATGTATTGAATGGATGGATACTTGTGCTAAAACAGTTGGATTTCTACTTTGTATAGAGGAAAAAGACCAAAGGATTTTTCTTAGTTTTGTCATACTGAATGAGAAGCAGATTAGTGAATAGGAGAAACAAGCCTTACACAATGAGAATTGACTGGAAAAGATTGCCCTAGGTAAAATTGTGACTTCCAATTGAGACCTTCCTCTGGTTGTTTTTATGGTGTTTTTCATAGGGAGGTCCAAGCTAACCTCCACATGTGAAGAAGAGCTTAAAATGAAAGAAAGTGATGGAGGTTCAAGATTAGCATATTAGAGCATTGGTGGTTACAGAAGGATGACAGAAATTGAAGTTTGGACATAAAAGCCCAAAAGGAACAGAAGAAAAAAGTGACACAAACAAGGGAAATAGAGGTGATAAATCCTCAGTTAAGAGTGCTGCTATACCTAGGAAACAGTGTGACAAGAGGTAAATCACAACACACTGAAAATATGATGGATTAATTTGGTGTAATCTTCAGATACTGATTTTTGCCAACATCGCATGCAATGTAAGACTATGGAATTAACTTAGGGAAAATAAATATTTTTGAAAGCAAAATGGAAAACTTCTTTAACATCCATTAGGTTTGGTAATGTAATACTAACGAGAACACCGCACTGACCTGTTATCTGGTTCGCTGTCTGATTTGCTCTCCAGATTCCCGCTTAAATCAATAGCTCTCACATTGATTTTTCCAGTACACTGTATTCCAGTAAAAAGAACAATGCTCTGAGATGAGTCAGCTATTTGCTCCATCTGTAGGGACTCTGGTGCATTTTCATTTAGGAAAATAAAAGCAGGAGCCAAAGTACACACAAATATATAGTAATAAGAACCTGCCTGTTGCACCACAACATGACACGGGCTCTGCAGACACGTGGGTTTGCTACAGCTTGCTGCAGCAGTTACAGACCCACCTTGACCTAGAGCAAGCTGTTGTTTGGATGGAACTGAAATATCTGGGGACAGAGTTAGACAAATACTAATACTGTCTTTCAGTTTACGTCACTGCTATGGCAGAGGGGAAAAATATGCCCACTTTAACTAAGAAACTGATCTCCATATGTTTACCATGACATGTAGAACACCAGCAATATTACATTTTCATTTATTTCAGATATTTGCATATTCCATGTAACATGTACTATAGTCTGATGTTGCTTCCACTCATTTTAACCATGTTAGCAATTCCTGATTTTGTTTGTAATCACAACATGCAGCTGCATTTACTCTCACTTTCTCTCTTGCTTAGCCGTGAATTCATTAAACCAGTAACTCTTCTCTCACACAGTTTTGTAATTATTTCAAGGAACTTGCAAGAAATGAAGCAAAAATTTTTTCAGTGCAAAAAAATTATAATCTCAAGAGATTATGAAACCTCTTGGAGATCTGGAGTCAGGCTGAAGCATGACTCTCCCCACAGTTCCTCTTGGCCACCTCTCTGCCGCAGGCATAGAGCAAAGCTCCTGCCATGGCCCCTCGTCCCTCCCACAGCTCTGGCATGTGGCTGCTGGCTTGGCGTCCAGGCTCTGCACCCCCCTGCGAGCTTGGCTTATTTGGGGGAACTTTGAATTAGCAGCAACTACAATCTACTAAAATGCCGTAAAAATGAAAATGTTAATCCCTCTTTTCCACTTCAAGTTCTGTTTTATGGAGATATATTATCTCCATCTTTGAATGTAAAGTACCGGATTACAGTCTATCGCATCTTCCATTAATAACAGCCCTGGAGGATACGGAGCAGCCAAAGGGGATGTAAAGGAGAGAGGCTCAACATGCAGAATCTCATTCTTTACTGTATATTGAAGACCATATTGTGAATATACTGAGGGAGAAACAGCCCAGAGGAATATGGAAACATATGGAAAGCTGTGGGAATAGAGTGTAATTATGAAGCCTGTTATTCTGAAAATACTACTGAATATTGCTGTCTTCAACTGCTATAAAACTAGAATCATTGCAAAAACCTCTGTATTTCTCAGTAATGCTTTCACAGGATTGTGTATTCCACATTGCTACATTTGCGTCCTAATCTCTCAGTCTAACCAAAATAACATACATGTTTTCATAATGATGAAGAGGAAGGAATAATGAATTTTCTACTTCAAGTCATTCTTAAATAAAAAGGATAGTATTTATGGTAGTTACAGTATGGTAAATCTGGAGCAATTTGGCCTGTTTACAGGAAGGGTTATCAACTTCTAGGTGTCCACCAGTGTATCTGGGAATACTGAGCAGTTTAGGGTGTTAAGGTATCAAGGGGAGGCATTTTGTGCTTTCCTCTGTTCTGTTCACGAGATATTTCAGGTTAGTTGTGCTCTATCTTGAATCACTTACTTTCCTACTGTTGCCTGGGAATTAAGTTGATGCAGAAGCAAACTATGCCAGGTACTTCCTGAGGTCTCAGCGGGGTATTAAACGTAGCACTGAGTAGTTGCAGTCCTTGAGAGAAGATATAAGGACCTGTTTCACATTTACACAGTATTTACTTTGGGCTTGTACAGCAAAATTATACAGCAGTGAGATCAAGAGGTATTACTGCTACCCATGCAAAGCTTCTTCCTTCCACAAATTATTATAATGGACTGCAATAATCTTATTTCTAATACCCAGTACACAAACTTTAGCCCATTTTGACAAACAGGTAGTAAGTCTCATGCAGCACCTGAGTGATGTTTTAACTGTTGCTAAAATAAGTACTAGAGAACTGAAGCTACAGAATGCAATACATAGAACTGGCTGCTATGGTAAATTACCTAACGAGAGTGGCACTATTTCACACAACAAATCAGATGAGAGATACCCTACCTTTTTTGCCAGGTAATAAATTTTGTTAAGCAGAAGGAATGGAAATTGAGGCTACTCATTAGCTATTAAGGGACACCTGGCAGGACAGCCTTTGGACTGCAGTCTGAAAACAATCTCGCACTGACAAGTGTCAGGCTGAAGTGCTGGTGAATCACTGCAGATTTTGCTTCACTGCCAGTATGGTTAAGTCAAACTCTGTTCAGAGTCATCTGAGAAACAATTTTGTTAAGCAGAAGGAATGGAAATTGAGGCTACTCATTAGCTATTAAGGGACACCTGGCAGGACAGCCTTTGGACTGCAGTCTGAAAACAATCTCGCACTGACAAGTGTCAGGCTGAAGTGCTGGTGAATCACTGCAGATTTTGCTTCACTGCCAGTATGGTTAAGTCAAACTCTGTTCAGAGTCATCTGAGAAACAAGGCC
>KL289237.1:0-26944 GCA_000699545.1 Podiceps cristatus | reverse complement strand
GCTTTTACTTTCACGTTCATTCCAGAAAAACATGTAAGCCCTTTAAACATTTACCGAGATCTCTCATTTCCCCTTGTCTTCACAAGAAAGGCTTCACACTTCCTATGATCAGATACCCAGCCCACAACTTTGGCTGTTTTCCTTTTCACAGCTGCCTGGAAAGGGAGGTAAAACATATGGGAGTGGTTTCAATAAGAATAAGAGCGCTGTATGGAGCCAGCATTGCTAAAATAGATGTGTTCCACAAGTTTTCTTCAATGTTTGCGATGGAATAATCTGTTATCTCAAACTAATAAAAGTATCAAGGCTTTGCAAAAAAATAAGAAAAAAAAAAAAAAAAAAAAAAAGCCACTGCTGCAAGATTCCGTGGTGAGGACAAATAGATGGTCAGCATTGGGCGGACGGCCAATGCCAGATAGTCCTTTGGAAGTGAGAAACCAGCGGTGGCTAGGCACGAACCTTTGACTCGTGGGCAGGGAGCCAGTGCTCGCGCCCCGGTGTTTCCTCCCAGGAGAAGGCAGAGAGCGGCGGCAAGGGGAGCGAGCCCTGCGGGGGCAGAGACAGTACCTGCACAGTACCTTTGAGGGCAGGCGGGGTGAAGACGCTCTGCTTCCTTTGCTTGGGAGAAGCACTCTGGCACTGGGGAGGGACAAAACACAGAGACAGGCAGTAAGAGACCGGCGCGGGGAGAGCTTTCTGCTCATGACAGCTCTGGGTCATGCCCTACAGCCGAGGGTGCACACACCAACCTGAGATGTTTCTAAGAAAATTTATTGTATAAATCTGATGCCAGCTCCTGGGCTTTCACGAACACAGGGGAAACTAAGATTAGATAGAAAATATATGTGTTCGATGGATCACCTTTATGTCTCCCAGGCAAAACAGACCCAATAGTACTGAAAATTACCCTTCACTCTAAAAAAATATTGTTAAGCATAAAAGTAAGATAACCTGTGCTTTTAATAGTCTATGTAATGGATTCTCATGAGGCAAACAAATGCTTACATATATTAAAATAGTTGCAAGATTTACATTAACTGATACTCCAATTAAATACAGTGTAATGAATGATCAGATGTATAGACAAGGTAGTACTGAAATTATTAATATATAATTTTTTACATAAGTAAATGGAAGATCCCTCCCCTTCCACTTTTTCAGTGCATTCTAGTACTCCTAAAATAATAATTTCATCAACACATCACTCAGCCTTTAACTGGGCCTGATTTAAGTCATGTATTTAGACACAGTTAAACTTCTTATGGCCCCAAAATCACATCTATGCACAAAAGATAAATTATTCAAAAATAATGGTAGCAAAATTTCACATAGAGTAATAGTAGTATAATTATACCAACGTATATTTAGCAAAAATCTAACTGGAATCCATTCCAGTGCTAAAGCAGAGCACCTTTTGCAAAATGAAAGCAGATAAATTGGTGTCCATATTATACCAACATGACACATATCCATATACAAAGGATAATAAAACTACATAAGGTCACACACATAGCTAGCTTTTGAACACAAAAGCACCTTATCACATTCCTAAGAAAAAGGTTACCAAAAAAAAAAAAAAGCTGTGTGTAGGCAAGCTTTATTTTTTTCTCATCTAATTGATTTCTAGTTGTATTTGTTTATAACAATGTTGCCTTTTCCCAAGTATTTGCTAAAAATGCCTCTTTGCCTGAGTACTTTGACTGGTATATAGTCTGTGAATTTTGATCAAATCTATTTTTTCAAGGGACATTTGAGACAGCTCTTAAGAAAACCACTTTCACACAAGTATGGCCAATCCTAGTACATTACCTTATCACAATGGATGGAATGATAACATTTATAAATAAAATATTGTCTTCATTTGAAAGAGAAAGCTATTTATAAACACTGTGGGATAGGTTGTTGATCCTCACCCCAGTAAATCTTTGTAAGTCTGTATTTGAGTCCAAATTTGAACCAATCAATACCTCCTACTGCTATTTAAAGCACTGCCTGCTTCTCTGAGCAATGGGTGAAGGAGAAGGAGATCAGGGAATTGCAGGAGCTACGCAAGGGGAGGTTAGAAAACGAAATCGGAGGAGCCAGCTTTTAACTCTTGCGTAAACAGCATCAATGCGCTGCCTGCTGCGGGCTTGGCAAATGATGGGAAGAGGAGAGAGGATTTTGCGTCGCTTTTGTAGACCAGCAGTGATCTGCAGGCCCAAAGCGATGCTGGCTGAGACAACCTGGCAGGGCCACCTTGGGCCAGGTTTGCTATGGTTTGCCAGGGCACAGCAGCAAGGCAGAGGGGAAACTCGCCTTTCACCGTTCCCTGCCAGAGGGAGAAGGGAGAGCCGGCAGAGCTGAGGCGCAGCACAGCTTTACACAGCCCTGTTTTGAAAGCCATGGTTCTTAAAAGGCCGTGTTACTGAAGATGGCATGACAATGTAAATAAAACATTAACCAGGATGAATCAGTGACTTTCAAAGGGGTTTTAACAATAGACCTATTTTAACAAAGAAAAAGAAAAAGAAAAAGAAAAAGAAAAAGAAAAAGAAAAAGAAAAAGAAAAAGAAAAAGAAAAAGAAAAAGAAAAAGAAAAAGAAAAAGAAAAAGAAAAAGAAATCACTTACCTCTGCCTGTGAGATGTTTGTTCTCTTCTCGTCTTTTTCTAGAGGGGAAAAAGATATGGAAAGAGAAAAGTTAGTACAAAAGCTTAGTGCTAACCCTTGTGACTCTGTCCTGAACCCTACAGCAATATTGTAAATAGGAAATTACCCTTCTGATTTAGAGCTTTTATTTCTCTTTCGTGTATCTCAGAAAACCAGAGGCCCTGATTAGCATTTAGACATAAGGACTAGGTCTAAAGCACTTAACTCCTATTTTTCATCTGTGAATTAACAGCAAGCGATGGAGTGCCTTTAGCAGCAGGTCCTTTGGCCAGGCTCACAGCAGGCTCTGCGCTCACGGGTGGCCAGTGGGATACGTGGCCACTCTGCCCAGGGACTGCCCTTTATTCCATGGTCAGAAAAGGCTCGGCTGCCAAATGGTGTGCCAAACTCATAAAGGGCTCTACTGGGCTCAGATGATAACAAGAACCTAACCTCTGTTAAGCTATTAGTGTACCAATACTAGTACTGAAGAGCACCTAGCAGTAATATGTAAAATCAGCAAACCAAAGCTTAACAAAGACTAAGCTTTCATCTTAAAAGTTTCATTACATTACTGGACTGAAACTTTTCCTGGAACTGCTTACTTCTGTTGCCCTAATTTGCTTTGGACTATAGGCATGGCAGAAATGGTCACTCCTAGAGATCTCTAATGAAAACAAGCATCTCTGAGAACCTGTCTGAACAACTAAGTAAAATTGTATGAAGTGGAAGAGGGTCGAGGATCTTCCTAACCATTGCACTAAACACTCCTAGAGATCTCTAATGAAAACAAGCATCTCTGAGAACCTGTCTGAACAACTAAGTAAAATTGTATGAAGCGGAAGAGGGTCGAGCATCTTCCTAACCATTGCACTAAAACAGTTTTTGCATTAAATCAAAGTATTTTTTTACTGTTGTCTTGATGTGGTTGATGGCCAGAAAGCATCTGGCTTCTGATGGTGATTTCCCAAGTATTTGACAAAGATCATGTAGAATCTTCAATGCAGAGTAGTTTGGAGCTCTAAAATAAAATGCCGTTAAAAACAGAGACAACAATCTCTCACTGTACCAACACCCCTTCTAAAATTTTCCACTCGCAGATACCACTGTGCGATTTCCCCTGAGGTATGGCAGATCTGTAAATGTAGGTCTGTGGGAAGAATGAGGTCTAGGCAATGTCACTTTATCCAACTTATTCTCTAGATATTGGCTGCTTGTGGTGCGCTGTGTGTGAAGGGACGAGCCAGGCCAGGCAGACAGATTGCATTTTTTATTGTATTCTTTATCACTGTATCGGTGTATCTTGCAAACATTAATTGACCTACTGGATTTTTTCAATGTATGTATTTCCCATTACCTTTATACGAAAGACATTCAAATGACTTACACTCAAGGTTAAAAAGTGTAGTTGAAAACAGCGCTGATTACTAAATCATGGTCTCTCAGATACAGAATTAGACAGGACAATCAGGAGGCCAGTTCCTGCCATTGACATTTGTATGAACTTTGGTAAGGTGACTAATCTCTTCCTTGTCTTCCTTACCTGTAAATAAGTACAACAGTGCCTATTTAAGTATAGCAGTGTCTATTCACCTTTGTAAAGCACTTTGGGGTATGAAGTTAGGCTGGCTAAATGGGTGATTATTTATGCGCTTGTAATCTTTCTTATCAGTTGTATACCAAACAGACACAGACTTCAATGATTCAGCATCACTGGATTTTTTTCTAAGCTGGGGATACTGGATTTCATTTGGAGTCTGAAATTTGAATAAATCAGGAAATTTCAGCAGAGAACAATGAAAAGTAAGTTAAGTCCCATTCCTTCCTGAAACTCTAAACTTGTCCAGATTAAAAATATGTTTTTTAAACGCAGGCTGAGGCTGGCATAAGGAACAAAAACAGCAGCTTTGTCAGGTTTCAGGTCTTGTTCTTAAGCATGTGCACAACTCGAACCCTTTGGGCTTGTAAATTTAGTGTTCTTAGTGGGGTGACATTAAACCTACCAGAACTGGAAAGTTTCCAGCCTTTTCTTTCACCCAGCAGCCCTTATATGACAGGCAACTTTGGGAACAAGAACTGGTCCTGTATGGAGTTAGAGAAATCATTCATATCCACAGGGCAAACAGTGCCAATGAATAGCATCAGACAACGTGGAAATTTAAGAATGACTTACAAAATCATATAAACAAACAGTTTTTCATATTCAGGAAACAGAGATCAGAAATGAACCTAAAGGAACCAAAGAGACGAACTTGAGGCAGCAGACATGAAGTGTTTCGAGTCAGTTGTGAGATGAAGGGAAAGGTAGAGCTGGTTGGAGATGCAGTTTGGTCAATGTTCCATTTTGACATGCATTTACTTTTGAGGACATGCATTCTGATAGATAATACTGAATGGAAAATATAGATTTTTAAGGACAGGTGACAAGGAATGGGAACGAGGGAAGCTGAGATCCCTGAGTGCTATAGACTGAGGCAGAGAGTAGAAAGTAAACAAAAATTCTTTCTGTAGAGGAGGAGGAAAAGATGAAAAGCAAGGGGGACATGGAAGGAAGATAGAAGTGCTTGTGTGTAGTAATGAGGTAGTAATGAGAGACAGGGACAGTGGGGTTGTAGCAGAAGTAACGGGGAATTTAGTGGGGACGGAGAGCAGAGCTGGAGTGTGGTGGGGGCTGGAGCTCAGTCAAGAGCGCTCTGCTTGGGAGCTCTCTAGCCATCTTGGTCTAACTGAAGGATTACATTAATAAGTGTGTGAACATTCTTCCTTAGACAAGTAATGTTTTTCCAGTGTAACTTACAACGGTTTGAAAGCAGTCTAAATAAATTAATGAAAGCTGTTCTTGTAACAGTCTTACTAGGAAAGTCTCCTCATGAGAGTCAAAGCACGTAGGAATCGATGCTCTCACTACAACAGGTCAGTTCTGGCATCAGATTCCACATAGAAAATCTCTGTGACAACAGAATTTACAATGAGAATGGAAGGACAAGGTAAAAAAATAACATCTTCATTTAGCTACTGCAAATCAGACATATCCACTTTCAGAAGTCAAACAACCCACTCATTTCCCACTCTTAAATCTCTCTCAAATCCATTGACTGAATTTCTTTACTAAACTCTAGGCATAAATTCCTCTTAAGTAGGGTCAGGAAATAATTGGAAATTAAAAGACAAACATCAGACATTGATATCACTTGATTTACAGGAGAGAATGAAATGCCTGGTTTCTCAGCATCCTTTAGTTCCCATCGACTACTGTGCAGTCAGGATTCTGCTCACAAAAAAAAAAAAAAAAAAAAATCATAGTCATACAGAATGAGAAATTTCCTTATCTTGTTCATAACTAAGCAATTATATCACAGAGAATGTGAATTCAAGTGATCAGCTATTTCTGTCTTACATGAAACAAAACCCAAGCTCTCAGTAGATCACTTCTCCCTACAGATTTGCTCTCTTTTTGGGGCCAGGAGGTAAGGAGTCTTTTTACTGATGCTCTATTTTCCTCCCTCACAGACCATAATGCTGCTCACAGAACACAATACAGCTGTATTATATTCCAAATATCAACATATCCAAATCTCAAGTGACTTTTTTCCAGTTTAACTTATTCTTGATTGCTCTAATTAGCTAACAGGAATCTAATTACTCAAGCCATTCCTTGACAGTTTCTGTGGTTTTGATTTAAAGCGGTATAATAGAAATCATACGAAGGGCTGAGATTTTTACCGATTTGTACGTAGACAAGTTACTGGAAAGTCAAAGTACATAAAAAAAAAAAAAAAAAAAAAAAAAAAAAAAAAAAAAAAAAGACTGGATCTTTGTTTAGAGGTTTTTTACAACAGTGCTGAGGAAAAAGCAGTTGAGGACATTCTCCTGTGCTAGGTGAATAATGCCTGAGGCTAGCGTGACCCTTACCTCATATAGACTGGTGTAGCACCTGGCAAAATAAACAGGGTTTCAGGCTTTATGTCTTCAGAAAGAGAAATGGTCCATGTTCATCAATGAAAAGTTCAGTCTAAAGGATATTTCCATCAGCCCAGATCTGTACACAGACTTCCTGAAATGAAGCCTTACTTCTTTAAGGAGAGACACTTCTGAGTATCCATCTACCCATGCAGAGACCATTTCAGCATTAGATCTCTAAGCTTTAGTCTTTACCCAGGCAAAATCTCACCCACTCACAGGGGAACCTGCAAGATTTGGCCTGGCTATATTGCTGAACTACGGAGGAAGAAACACCAAGGGATTTGTCTCCCACATGCTCTTGTTAGCATAACTCTTTGGAATGTTTATTAGCACAGCCACCCACCCAAGCTGGCATAATAAGCTGAGCTACCCCAAAGGTGCCATTATATGAGGTCAGAAGTGAACCGAGAGGAAGGAGGCTGGTTATAGCCGGGATGACAAACGCTTGACGTTGCTGATTGCTTTTCCTGTGAATCTCCACTGTTGTGCAAATGGCATGACCATTCTGGGGGAAGCCTCGTGGTCGTTTTAGAGTAAGATCAAAATTTATCTGCCTCTCTTCTCCCACTGGAAAATGTTAATGCACTTGGAGCAGCTATGCAGGGCAAGAGGTGACCTATTTTAAAAGACTTGGCCTCTGATATCACCCATGGGCTCTGCAGTGGAGTCATCCGGCAAAGGCTTATCTCATGCAGCTAAGTACCCTGCTTTCTTCCTCCTTGGCAAGAGAAAATAAAAGCCTTTTCTGCAGGGTTTCAGTCAGGCACTGGAGGAACAGAACAGGTCAGAGAGGCCAGCTTTTACACAAAAGAAACTCAGTAAGAGGCTGGTGTAATTGCTGGAGAAAGCTTCATGTAGAGAGTTTGGAATTTTCCTTGGGAAAACAAAGCAGAGAAATTTCAGATTAAAAAATCACAGGGGGATGATAGGGCTTTGGATTTGGTTAGTTTTTGTCATAGTGTCTAAATTTGCCCTTTAAAATAATGACAGTACTCTTCAATTGGTCAGATAGTGGAAATAGACTATATGAGCTGCATGCATATAACAGGTTTTAGTTAAAGAATTATTTAAACAAGAATGGTTTGAATCTGAAAGAAAGGAGCCGGAAGAGAGACTTTAAGGACACAATGTCACGGTCAGTCTGGAGCCGCCTTATAATCCTGCCCCCACCCCTGTATAAACAGTGCCACTGGAGAGAGCAAATAGATGATCAGAAGCACGGAACCAGCCTTTCACACACAAACTTTAGTGCATGGTACCCCAGGCTAGATACAAAACAGATGATGTTACTGCTATGAAATAGTTCAGCCAGTTTATTTTCATTAGTTTTGATGAAATATCTCCATGGCCAAATAATTCTACATCCACGAGCAAAGCTTTCTCTCTCAAAAAAAAAAAAAAAAAAAAAAAAAAAAGGAAAAAAAAAAAAAAAAAAAAAGTGAAAGAAATGAACCAATTGCCAACTTCTGATCAATATGTTCGATGATGACAGACAGATAAAAAAGGAAAATAATTTTCATGGCTCTGGCTTCACTTAGCCAGCTCCTGTGGTGAAGAGGAGGGTGGCTCTCTGCTCCTGCTGCAGGGTTGGGGGATGGTTGCGTGCTTGGGCAGTGGGCGGCAGAGCCCTGCTCCCTGCCTTGCTGTGTACTAGTTGTGCACAGGGCAGATCACCTGCTTCAAAAACTTAGATTTAAATGTCACAGACCCACACAATTTTAGGAACTAAGAAGGAACTTAGGAACTAGGAAAAGAAAAATATTTTCGAAGTAATTCTTCATTTAGGCTGGATATAAGGAAGAAATTCTTTACGATGAGGGTGGTGAAGCACTGGAACGGGTTGCCCAGAGAGGTAGTGGAGGCCCCATCCCTGGAGACATTCAAGACCAGGTTGGACGGGGCTCTGAGCAACCTGATCTGGGTAATGGTGTCCCTGCTCACTGCAGGGGGTTGGACTAGATGGCCGCTAGCGGTCCCTTCCAACCCAAAACATTCTGTGATTCTATGATTCTCCTGTCACTTAGTGGCAGGCAAACCTGAAATTTTCTGAAAATTTGGTTTCAATCATTTCACATTTTGCCTTCTTCATCAGTCAAGTAAGGGTATTTTTAAATCTACCAGCTTGTCTCACAGGTGTTTGACCACCACTGTTTGTATTTGTCATTGGTATTTGTAAAACAAGCTCATTGAAATATGATTAGAAATTGACTGGCATAATGTCATTTTGGCTTTTTCTGCTATCAAAACTACTTTTCCTTTCCTCCAGAAGACAAAGTAAGATCAAAAAATATTTCATGCTCTGCTTTTGACAGAGTTCTCACTATACATTGCCAGATCAGCTAGCATCTCGTCACTTTTTACTAAACCACTGCGGTAAGAAGAAAGCCCCAAAAGGCATACATAAAAAATGCTTATGTATTTACTTGTTTGACTTTTGCTTGCTGGTTTTTATTTGCTTGTATCTATCAATGAAAACTTGACTATGGGTATAAATGTAATCACATTTAATTATGAAAAAATATCCTGGTAAGCCCTCCTGGCGTGAGTATATGTTTCTGGAAATCTTCACGTTGCAAAAGTACCTCATTAAACTCCAGTACCCCAGCTGCTGCGGTAAACGTAGCTGGAGGGTCTGCTCCCCTCCTCAGTCAAGTGCTGACAAGAGAGTGCATACATTTTGGTTCTGCCGCATCTCACACACTAAATTACTGCCTGGCCCCTTAGGGAAAACTAATAGCAAGATTTACATAGGAAATATTAATAAAAACATAGGGAGAGAGGAATTTGCTATATACACAAGCATTTGCATGCTTATTCTATGAGGCATTTGCAGTTAAGGTACATAGCACGGGAAAGGTCCGGTGTTACCCTGACAGTACTGTCATCAAGAGACCTCTCATCACTCTGGCTCAGAGGAGATCATGGGGTAGTTTTTCCCAGCTAGCTCCTGACTGTAGCCAACCCTTTGTAGTTCACTAAAATGCCACAGGCCAGATGAATCAGCTGTTTGGACATTTAATATTTTCTTTCCGGGTAAATTAGCCCATTTATATTTGCATAGCTCTGTATTTCACACCTTCAATATTCAAGTAGGCATTAGTAGTACTGAGAGTAGGGGCAGCAACCTCCTTGATCAGACCAAATCCTTCCTAATGGTGCTCAAAGTCAACCTCTAAATTAAAAGAAAGATCATCCTTTCCATCCCAACACACACAACAGCATCTGATCCAAATAGCATCTATATCTCTGAACATCATACAGACAGTATCCAAGGACCCACTTTCAACTGTTCAGCTATAAGAATAAGAATTAAAATGACATTTCATATATTACACAGATCAAAATTTCTTCAAAACATACGTTCTGAGACCATAATCTGGTTGGAAGAAACTGGAGACATTACAAACCTTGTCCTGGAGACATCACAAACCTTGTCCATTACAAACAAATGTGAATCTAAATGTATTTGTTTACATCACATGAATCTTAGAAAGAAATTATAGTGCCTGATTCACCACCTTGTTATTCCAGTTTCATTCCAGACTCATGGAAATCAGTCTAGTTTCACTGGCATTAAATTAGAATGTAACAGTGATGAATCAGGTCTGCAGCCTTACCACGGAGCAGTGATGAATTATTGCAACAAGCACAAAAAATCATCCCTCTCTTAAGCATTTTGTTTTCAACTTTTCATCCTCCCTCCTTATGATACCTGTTAAATAAAAATATAAACCAAATTCTAAGTAAGTCCCATAAATCAAATTTAGCTTCTCAAAATACACATGGGAAGAGAATTCAAATTTAATTCTTTATTTTCCCTTCTTACTAATAAGGACTGAGATGTCCTGTCTGCCTTCTTGGAGTTACACTTCTGCCTGACTCTCTGGTCTTCCAGCTGCTGCCAGCTCTGTAAGGCTCGTTCTGAATGACAGAAAACAAAACGGACTTTGTGGAAAAACCTGTCAGAATTTTGTTTTCCTCATAGCACAGGAGGCCTTGTCCTGCAGCCCGGCTCCATGAGAGGGTCAGGCAAGCAAGGACCATGGAGCAGACCTCCCTGACATGAAGTCCCTCATCCATCATATGGGGACAATTACCGATTGGCAGGTCTTCCCAGAGAAAGTAATCAACCAAGGGAGAAATACACTTGAAATAAACATTCTGTTTGGGTAACTAATGTAAAGATTGATTTTAAATCACAATAGAAACAATGCTAGCCTTGAAGTTGCTTTCTTCTAGTTGCTTTCTAAGCAGGACAAACTCTTCTTTGCTGAAGGAAACAGAGATGGCTTTCAAAGAATGACTGACTAAATAAGAGGAACCAGGAGGAGTTAAGTAAAGGTCTTTTTTTTCTTTTGATCTCTCAAATGAGACATTTTCTGGACCAAATATAAATCTGTTACTAAACTACCATGAATGACTCTGAGATAAACTTTTCATGTAATTTGCAGCTGATTGGTGTGGACTCATGGCATCAGAGCTGGGAGAAACCTCTGGCAAGACCACAGGGTGTCACTGTGTGCAGAAGCTCCAGGTCGGGGTCTGGCTCTGCGTTGCTCCAGAGCTCCCTTAAATTAACTCCTTCCAAAAGAATCCCATTTAGGTAACAGCAAAGTACTGCTTTCTGCTTCCAGCACAACAAAGATAAGCTTAATCACAAATCCGTGCTGTCTGTTACACTGCAACCCTCTGCCAAGAGAACTTCCCTCAGCGCCCGGCTCAGCGGGGCGTTACAAGTTGCTGAGTGCTGCTCCAGACAAAATGAGTCCAGCACAGGGGTTCAACACGTGTGGAGGGCTGCTCAGTGCAAATGCTGTGGCAAATCATGGCCTGCATCAGCAAAACAAGTCAGGCAAAACAGAATTTTTGAGGGAAGTGAGAGGCAGAAAATAATTTTACGGTTGAATTTATTAGGCTGTAAACAAGAGGGAGTTTTGCCATTGACTTAAAAGTCAAGATTTTATCCTAGATATATAGCGTGAGTTTGGTAAAAAAAAAAAAAAAAAAAAAAAAAAAAAAGACAAAAAAGGCAAACTACTTTCTCATTTAATGAACTAGTTCTAGAGTCAGTGCAACAGGAAAGAGCTTCAGCCATACATGAACTGGCTTCTTAGTCAGAACTCTTACTCATTATCTAAACTAAGTAATGACAGTCACATTAATATTCACTGCATCTTTGAAAATCCAGGTTAATCCATTCAACTGAGTAAAAATAGCTGCTGCAATCAGTGATGTGAAATTTAAAATCCTTGGCCTATTGGGAAGATTGATAGTAAATGCAAGTCTCAAAACATGCAAAGACAGACTTAAAGGATACTCGATAATGTACATAGCACTCTTATGCATATCTATTTAGGATGATTCAAACCTCTCTTCTAGATTGAAATATACATAAGAAATTTATTCTTGAAGCAAATGAATATAAACCAGGGTGACACTGATTTTCTGGTGTGAGCTGGAAGGGGAACCTGACAGCCAGCACTTCTGGGTGCCCCAGGCAGTGCTGGAGGACCAATCTGAACTACAAGACCACCTTAGAAAAACAGACTTTCAAAGAGATATGGAATAAGGCAAAGGACAAGGACTAGAAAGTAGACCTAAATCACAACAAGGTGTCTCAAAGTTTGTCCAACTGTGCAGAAGGAGAACTCACCCCAGTGTAAGGTTACATTGACACAGGGTCTATTCTGACACAAAGCAGGCGTCAATAAAGATTACATCTTTGCTGCACGGAGTAAGGGCAATTCCCACTCTCACAGCATAACCACACTCGGCCCGAAGACTGACAGTGAAAGAAGACTCACACAAAGGAAATAAGAGGGCAGTGGAGATAAAGATGGCTTTTGCGAGGGCTCAGAGAAGGGCCAGAGCTTTTGAGTGGCTGCCAGCAAACACTCAGAGAAACAGGTTCAAAGAGCAGAAACATCCCTCTGAATGTGTCCAAGCAAAACATGCTACCAGACTACTAAATACTTGCAAATGATGGCTACTGTTTTACCAAATGTTACACAAAGCATGTACACAAGAACTTCCCAAATAGCTTGCAATTACTTTTTCCATTAACTCAAACAGTTATAACAATGTATTAGTTTGTGAAAAGGCTTAATATGTTCATTATTTTCAAATACAGAAGGAAGCTAAGTACCTTGAGGAGACAGTTACCCAGTGTTGTGAATTCATCAGTAGTACTGAACAGTATTAGTAATGTATTACTTTCCAGCTGCTTGCTTGCTTCATGTTCAATGTTCAAATGACACATTGAAGAGGCTGAAGATCAAAATACAACTGAAGTATACAAAGATCAGGAAGAAAACCCCATGGTTACTAGAAATATAACACTGGCTGATCTTCTGATATACATTTAAATCATTTCCTAATAGCTTCCTATACAGGAATCAATTGTGATGGAAAATGGCTCAGAATTGACCCACTGATCACAATCTTTGTATTGGAGTTACAGCTGCGATAGCTATCACTGTTGGCAGTTCCTTTCTCAGTTCTGAGCGGCAGTATTCTAAGCTGTAAAATAAAAACCACCAGCAGCAGCCAAAACTAAAAACCCCAAACATTTCTTAGCATGCTATACAAAGCCATTAAAAAAAATCATACAGTTGTGTATTGTACACCCTGGAAAGTGGCATTTGCCAGGAGAGAAACAAACACACACAAAACAATAAGTCTTCCTTAGCCAGTTATTATTATTGCTGCCTTTGCAGTTTCCTTCCTTTTGGAATAATACCTCAAGGATTTCAGTAGGAATGTGTTGTAAAGCTAGTCCTGGCCGAAAGCACATTTCTAAACAATTACAGGCCTGCTGTCTAGTTACTGTATTTCAAAAACAGACAATAAAAACATCTAACATTGATCTGGATCAAAAAATCTTCAGGATCACAATTCTTTTAAAGAGAAAATTCTTTTTTCTCCCCTACCCCCCCTCCCACCCCCAATCACTTTTTAGTTCATCAGTGCAATTCCACTTCAAAAATAAAAGGTTATAAAATTGCACTTAGTAGAACAAACATGTTGCATTCAGACCATAGGGGCTTGTAGGTTAAACTGCTCCCTGAAGCTGTAGCTGTCCTGCAGATATATCCTCATACAACAGGGAGAAAGGGGAGCAAGTGCTGCAGCGACACGGTGGCTGATCCCAGAGATATTACGGTTTGGTGGCGGTCAAAGAAAGAGCAGGAAAGGTTCATCCAGATCTTCTTTGCTTTCTGCCACTGTCTGTGAACAGCTATGGCAGGGAACTTCAGAAAGACTTGAAGAGAATGCTATCACCATCATCTTTCTCTTTTCTGAGCAGTGGAGGCTCAGTGCTGAAATGTGTAGGCTATGAGATGTCTAGGTACCAGGATGAGTGGTACTGTAGGATGCAATAGAACTCACCGCTTTATCGAACTTTCCATCTGCCTCGCTCAAGCTCATGTTCTGCCCTGTGTGACTCTTCTCTGCTTGTCTCATCAGAATGAAGGACATGGCCTCAGGTGAAAACCACAACCTTTAAAGGCGCATTCATCTACTTAGCACTGCTAACTCTGTAAGTGCTTTTTGGTGCCAGAAGATGAATAATGCCAAGACATTAATTCTCTGTGGTACTTCTGCATCCCAGGTAACCCAGGGAAAACATGAACAAAGAGCGAGCATGTAACCGGCTTCATTCTGCTACTATGACAGTATCTAGATCCCCCAGCAAAGCCATTTGAGAAAAACATCAGAAGTGATGATTTTAAATGCAGACACATGAATAGGGTTGAGGGGGTGAAGGAGAAATCAGAGCTCCTTCCAAGAGACCTATTGCTTAATTCTACCCTAGTACTGCTGTGATTACTGTAAAAGAGACTTGGCTGGTCCAGCTGCCCTTGTTTCCACCACCTGGTGACACAGACAGCCCAGACCCACAGGAGAGCAGCGCCCAGCTCCACACAACTCCCTGCTCTCTCTTGGCATTTCCTCACTTCAGCCTTGTCTAGTTGGCAAAAACTTTCATGATTGAAAGCTTCGTTTTGTTTCGAGTCTCTGCTACCTTTTGGTCTAGATTCATCAAATTCCCACTTTCGGTGTATTTTGAAGTGAAGCTTTAACTTCAGTTACTCCATATAAAGAGTTAAAATTTGTCTCTGAAAGCTCAATAAATGGGGCTATCTTGATTGATGCTTTAAGTGCAACCCCTCCCCAATATTCTGAACATAATGAGGTTAGTGCTAAAAGCTGGATTCTCTCTCATCTGTCTGCATTATCTATTTATTCCGCACACGTCACCATCGTAAATGAGTGCTGCATTAAGTACTAAATAGGAGAGGTCAGACAAACCCTGTGTTGTTTTTTTTTTGGTTGGTTTGGTTTGGTTTTTTTTCCCCTCAGCAAGGCTGAAACATTTATTAATGGATTTTAGTTTACTACCTGAAGTAAAATAGAAAAGAAGATCAGTATTATCACATTATTAAAGTATAATTTAAACATAATCTCAAAACAAACTAATTTGATATTCTTATTGAAAACATTTTGTCTTATGATGTTTAAATGGACCTCATTTCAAATATTCTCTAAAATATTTTACGATTCTAAAAAAACATTTAAAATACAAACAGAATGTTTGCTCCAGGCTAAACTGGACCTATTTTGATCCATGTATGTTTTTTTAATGCCACTTACCTCCCAAATCATATAGTCATGAAGCTATATTACATATAGCTTAAGTACTTTGACCATAGGAAGTAGTTAATTACACCTAGGTATTTTTTTAATAGAAAAACTCACCATATACTCAGAATTCTCACCAAAACAAACTGTATGAGGTGTATAACTATTTGGCACAGTGCAAATCTGCTAGAGTTCTTCTAGCAAAATATTAAGGCTTATGAATGCAATAAAGTTAGAAGCTGTCCAACTAACTTCCTCACTGGGTTAGGCAGTTGTGCTCGCTGCTGTTCTCCACCCAAGGGACACCTCTGTCATGTTAATACAAAGGTGAGGACAGAGGTAAGCAGTCCGAAAGCTTATCTCCTGATGCTGAGTAATCAAGCAGCTGGAGATCTGTAACATGAAGCCATACATATACAAAATGATTTGCAAATAATCTCCTGGGGTGGAAGAAGGCTGTTTCTATGGTTCTTTTGTATAAGGAATGAGTAGAACAGATGAAGAGTACAAGGTTCAGCACTAAAAATACCTCTTTCACTTTCAGATAGTTCCATGGACATTGACCCTTCCAACACAAAACCAACAGGAGGCAGGGAGCAAGAGAAACAAGTAGCATCACAGTACACATTAGGGGCTTAGCTGCACTGATAAATAACAAAGTACATCAATTCACGTGTTGTGGATTTAAAGCTGGAATGAGATAAATGGGTAAATGCAATTCCATCCAAACTGGGAGCAAGTAACCCTTTTTTTTTTTTTTTTTTTTGGACTTTGTGGCCTCTCTGCTGCACCACTTCTCTGATCCAGGTCAGAAATCTGAGTGCTGGTTGTGAATATCCAACCTCTATTTCCAGCCTGCCGGGCTGGCCCAGGCCTTCCCACAGGCCAGAGCTTTCTCAGACAGTGTTTGCATCTTGTACTTCTCTTCTTGTGGACGGAAGGCAAGTTTCAGTGAATGAGAGGGACTCATTCTTGTTTTGGCTAAATGTGCTCACTTCAGCCAACTAGAGCATAGTCAGCAGAAGCAACCAAGCTCATACGGGCTATTTGTCATGTAAAATGTACCTATGCAATCGTCTTTAAACACTGAAAAATAAGAAAGTGTGGTTGAAAATAAACATGAAAAATGAGGTGAAATAAGTGAATTTTGACCAGAACATGCACAACACCTTTTTGTTCTGACTTTCTCTGAGTAATTTTCAGACCCTTCTCCTCATTAAAGCATTACTTTCTGACTAAAGAGACAGTCCAGACTTTACTTGGGCATTATATGAAATAGTACATATTTCCTACTGTTTCACACTATGTGGTTTACACAATCACCAACATGTTCTGGGGGAATTTTTATATTTGTGAACTAATATATTAATGACCTTAAAAGATAGCGAAAATGCATCTGGCTGCTTTGGTGATAACCTTTGGCTGAGGCCCAGCAGTGCCTGGTGCATCCCAACCCACTCAAGCATGGTCCTCCAGCTTGCTGTCTGCACTGTATTGCAGGGAGCTTGACAGCTCTTTTGGCAGATGATGACAATGACATATAAAATCCTCACCCTCTCATGAAAATGGAGCATTTTCATGGAAGATGTTAAAGCAAGGTTTTCTGGATTTTGTTTGTGGGGTTTTTTTTTAATTCATTGCTTCTGTTTGGACCTTGTGAGCTGTTGCTTCTGGGCTGCCCTAAAAACAGCTCCAGCACAGTTTCATGCTTTTCTTCTTTTTGTGTTGGTTGTTTGTTTTTGGTTTTTTGGGGTTTTTTTTAAGTCACTGAACTTTTATTTTCATGGATCTGATCATGGAGTCTTTACTCACACTGCATATATGTGAGGAAGTTGTGCTGTGCTTGTCCCAGGGGCTTCTCTGAGCCTGAACTGCAGAGCAAATTCAAAGTAACCCAAACAAAAGAACATCCAAGTATAGTGTAATAGGTAAGAAAAGGGACGTAGTTTGCCTTTGAATATTTGCAGTCACACATCAGCCTGCAAACAGCGGGATATTTTCAAGCACATTTTCCTCTCGGTTATGGAATCGCCATCACCTGTCAGGTCTTACGTAAAGTTTGTTTTATATATTTCATTGTTTCACTGTGTCAGATAGTCCTTTCCAGAACAGGCCTAAAGAGCACAAAGGTCCTTGCTGCCCTGACCCACCGTGCTTGATCTCTGAGCATCCTGGTGCTGCTGCTAATGCACACTGAGCTGTACAGGTCCTGTGGTGGGAGGCGACACAAACCTTTTTCGTTGCTTATTGCCATGAAATCAAAACAGCACACTTAAATGATATCCACATTTAGCATATAGAAAGGCCAACTAGTTTGGCCAAAAAAAAAACCCCAAAACAGTTAATGACAGTTTTTATTAATCCACTGCTTTTCTGAATGCTTTATTACCATATTAGAAGCCCAAATTCACAATTGAAAACAGCTGCTATACGGCTTACTCACTTTCTATTTTCTAAACCAAAGTAAGCAGTATGTCCTACCAGAATTTCAAGCTTTTGAAAAACATATCAGTTTTCATGAACTGTGAGACCAAGAGTTCTCTGCTGATTCAAGTTTCAGTGAGAAAGTATAGCAGGACTGCTTTACAATGCCCAGAAACAGCTGCCTCCTACCTAGTAGGTCTTTTTTTGATCCCAGTTTATTCTGTCTTGGGAGAGAACAACAAAAAAAAAAAAGTGACCATTAGATGTAAAACACACACATTCATTCACCTAAAAGCATAATCTAACAAATATTAGTCACAAACATTAATGTTGGTTAGAGTATATCGCATTTATCCCCTTAAAGATATGGTGCTGGTGTACTTTGCATCATCAGAAAAGCATATCCATAGGTGGTAATGAGATCTATTGTGCAGGGAAAGTCTGGGAGTGTCTAGAATCAATTTAGCATGAAAAACCTAATCTACTTTGGGTTGTCATGGGATTGCCACAGGTGTAAGGACAATTTTCCCTCCCACCACCCATCTGGCTGCGTAGTTTGCTACTGCACTAAGTACTGAGGCTGCTCCTGAGGCATCTCAGCAGACCTCTGGGGAACTGGCAGTAAGGTGAAAGGCATGAATTCCTGTCTGGACAACAGAAAATCTGCTAGGAACAACGGAGAGAAACTGCTAATGCCCAAAGACAAGCTGAAAGCAAGTCGCTTTTCTGGAAACAGGTACAGCTTGCTTATCTTCAAGTTATAATTTCCAGCCTTCAGAAAACTCAGATGTACTATGTTGTACTTGGAATATATGTTTTATATTGATTTGGCAGTAATAATATACCCTTTCTGCCTTGAAATGAGATTTGCACAATACAAAAAGGCAACTCTGGAGAAGAATTATCAAAACATATTGCTATGTTTTTCTTATTTCCAAACACCAAGTAACATTTGCATTACAAACAAGGAAGCCAAAACATGCAACTGAGTAGAAAGGAACGTTGGAAACCGCAAATATATAGAAAGTTCAGAAATGCAGAAGTTTATCGTAATGTTTACCCATATTCCAATGTTTGAAGAAGACCGAACACTTTGACACAGATTGAACAGCCTTTGCCAGCCCAGACTGTTTGATGTTGCGCTGGCTCTGTGACAAGGCCGGGCCAGGAGCACTGGCATTGTTTTCTGATCAAAGCAAGCCCTAATGGCATTAAACCCGAGTTGTGGTCTGACATGCTTTACTCCCTCAACTGCCACTTCTCTACATTGCCACCAGCTTCTTATTCAGCCCTCACAATATGATATTCTGCTAGTTTAAAGCATGGTTAGACTTTTATTTCAGATAATAAGAATTGATTTACATATATATTCTGCTGTGCTTGGTAAGGAGAGAGGAGGTTGTGAGTATATTATGGCAGCACAGAAAAGGTTGCTTTCAGGGGGTATGGTGATTTTCAGTTTCTGGTGGCTCCAATGATATCGCAAGAGAAAGAGGAAGCAGGAGAGCTTTAGTGATTTTTGGATTATGCTTTTGTGCAGCTTAAGAGTTAAATGTATCTTTAAAACTAAGCATACGTTTATGTTCCTTTTTTAATGTATAGACATGGAGCAACTGTGGCTATAGCAGGATATGAGTAGCTTACCCCAAAAATGTGCATCATTCGTAGGGAATGAATTCCTTGTTTTGCTTTGCTTGCATGCACAGCTTTTGCATTACTTAACAAACTGTTTTTATCTCAAGTCATGATTTTTCTCACTTTTACCCTTCCAATTCTCTCCCCCATCCCACCAGGGGGGAGTGAGCGAGTGGCTGCGTGGTGGCTTCACTTACCATTTGGGGTTAAACCACAACACCCATACAGGCATCCTGCACAGGATGAGATGCTCCATGGTTTTGTAGTTCTGTCCACTAACAATCGGTTTTTCTTTCACAAATAGTAAGAAGGCTTTATCATTTCAAATAAAAGTAAAACTGATTAGATATTATGCAATCAAACATCAGATGCTCACAAAATAGAAATCCATTGATGGGGACTGAAGCATGATAGAGTTATATAACTTCATAACTTGAGTCTCAATTCTCCAGCTCTAGCTTCTCTGCTCAGATGTGACATAACCTATCATAGGGCACTTTACAGACCGCTTACAGAAAGAGTTTTTATTCCCCAGAATAAACTCCCAGAAAGAGGGTTTATTCATTGCTACATTGCTTCACAAACCCGTATTGTCCACTGCAATCATTGATGCTGCTGCAATTTAAATTTCTCTTCTGTTGACTTTGTTTGCAATTATACATGTTGCTAACCAGAGTGACCGGGAGAAAACGCACCAGTCAATGATACTATTTGCTGGACATTAGCTCCTGCAGTCGCATCTACCACCCATCTTTAAATCATTTAGTGTGGTCTAGACCTTACTGTCTCCTTGGAAGCAAGGAAGCCACGTAGACTCTTCCTTAGTTTTTGAGTAGCTGTCATCCATTTAAAATGACTTAGCCTTAGCAGATATTCCATCTTCACTTTATAGTACAATGGACCTGACCTAAATCAGTGAAGACAGATTCCTGTCAAAGCTGTAGTAGACATCAGGGATGGATTAGAAGACTTATAAGCAAACAACTATTTTAGATCTTTGTACAGCACAACTCAAACTGAATTTATTATAAAGTTCTGAAATGCCCAAACACTTTTTACTGCCTTCTGGTTTCCAGATGGGTCTGCATCCAGAACACCAGAATACCACAAAAATGCTGCCTTTTTCCTGCTGCAATCAGAAGCAGCTGCAACAGAAGGCTATAGAAAAGTCTGATTCTTAGAAAATGCCTTTCTCTGTTTTTCAAAATAAAAGAAGGTTAGATAATTTCAGTAAACTCTGCAGGGTCATCCAAACATTTAGAATTGCATTAGGACACACATTTCAGACCCTTGGAAGCATTAGCTCTTCACTCCTAATGAGGGAATTGGAGTACTCCAGTGGGTAAAATTCAAGAGACAGGATTCTGGTCTAGCCCAGATCTAATTTAATAGGTGGCTCTGACAGTATCACTTAAATTCTCTGCTGCTCAGTTTCTCTGTGGACATTGGGAATCACGCTTCTAAAACAATTTGCTGGAGTTTCAAGTTCACACCCTTACTATTTTATTCACTGTAAACATGTACCATGGTGAATTTAGCATTTTTGGAGACAAATCGTTATTCAGCATCCTATTGAATTCTGTTCAAAATCCAATAAAAGACCAGCATTCAGACTTTAGTCAGCAAGGTGTCAAGAGCCCCTAGGACTATCTGACTCCTCTGAAAATTGAAGGGATATGATAAATTCAGAGTCTGCACAGCACCTTGCAAGATCAAGCTCGTACGGAATTATTTACTGTTAATACTTCCATTGTAAAGCTATTGTCTGCCTTTTCAATTAGGCTTTGCAATCCTTGTATTCAGTGCATTTACACAGATACATGTGCACACCCTGTTCAAAACACTTGCCCATATCAAGCATATCATATGGAAATATGCACATGCATGCTCACGGATAAACCACATGCTGAGGTGTGGGAAAAGAAGGTGCTTTTAAAGTATTTATTTTTATCTGACTTTATGAAAAATTGAAAAACAAGATAAGATTATAATTTAACCAAGAATACCTTAGTTGATATTAGTTCCCAGTATCTAGTAAGAGGGGATAATATCTAAATGAATAAATACAAATAAGTGAAGAAGGTGAACATGCAAGCTCTTGGGCTTATATGGAAGTTGACTGATACTTGCAGCAATCCTGACTCATAATAAAAATGATTTATTTAAAGACTTATTATGAACATTGCAGGAAAAGAGATAACAGACATGCACCCCTTTGTTTACAGTTAAATTTCCTGTAAATTAAAAAGAGTTCTTATTCTCTGTTTGGTTTTGATTTGGTACTGTACCAAATATCTGTTTATAAAAGGAAATATGACGGTACAAAGTGTACAAAGTGAATTGCAAAAGAGATTAACAGTCAAGGTGAATTTGCTTTAAATTAAGTCCTAGCAACACAGACACTGTAGATCCCACTAAGGTAAGAAAAGTCGGTCTAAGGCAGATCTTTCATGCACCATTACTGAGAGCTGAACTGCCTGAAATTCAGGCCAGAAAGCTACTCTGCAGACTGGGATTGGTGTTAGCCCTGCAGCAGACTCAGGGGTCACTCTTAGTGTCTAAAGAATATAACCTTAGCGATATGTCATGCTGCCTAAACTGTGTGCTGTGCTGCAATGATCTCAACCCCAAGAGCAGGACTCTAAATGCTTCTTTCTGCGCTTCCTGAGGACCTTTGGCTACTGGTGATGTTCATCAGAAGTGGAGACCCTCAGCACAGTGCAGTAAGTCGAGATCCTAACAGAGCTAAGACGGTTTTCTTTTACTGAGGTGCCAGCGCATACAGCAACGACCTAAGAGCCACATCAGTGAGAAAAAGCCTGAACTGCTTTTTAAAAAAGATTTGGGTGTTGAAGAGATAAGGCAGGAAAAAAAACATTGCAGAGCGCTTTATAAAAGAAACATTTGGTACTAAGTAGGTAGTGTGTTTCAAAAGGATTATATCTTGATGACTTTCTCATGCAATCCATTTTTTTCTGAGCTTTTTCGCTTATAATACTCCCTAAACAGCTTATTAAAGAGTCTTTCTGAAGTTACATTTATGTGACAAAGTATGTTGCAACCTCAAATTGTCCCACCCCCCCCGAAAATCTTCTGGGAGGAATCTTGGATAAAGATAACATATTCACAGTTGAAAAGAAACAACAAAAAGAGGCATCACATGTTTCATCAGAAAACTAGAAAACTACCTGTTTTGCAGAAGCAATTCACTTTGTTGAATTAACCCTGGAGCCACCCTGGTATCTCTAGATACCAAGTTTTCTCCAGAAAACCAAGCCTAGGACTTCATGGATCTCCTCAGTGTCCACCCAGGGAAAGAAAAGGTTTGTGGATGGGAGTGCTGGATCAGGGTAACATTATCCCTGTACATACAACAAAAGCTTTACATGGAGGATAAAATGCTGAAATCATTGACATTATCTGGAGGCCAAGAGTTACACGTATTCGTGGGGTTTACTCCAAACTGTTCTAAGAGCCATTATTTCATAGAATCATAGAATGTTTTGGGTTGGAAGGGACCGCTAGCGGTCATCTAGTCCAACCCCCGCTAGCGGTCATCTAGTCCAACCCCCTACATTTGATATGTAGTTCTATGAGATTAATCCTGGATTTTTAAAACCATGTAGTTAATAAAACCAATGTGCAGACAATCCTGTGTATACAAGTTCAATGGCTTAGAAGATATGTTGGCACTTACCCGGGGGCATGTGTTCATTCATGATGACAAGCGATGCTGGTGTAGGCCGCCTTTTCCTGATCTGTAACATGCATAAAGCAAGGAGAGCCATTAGGGTCCATCAACTGCCCTGCACCCAAAGCAAAGTAAAAAATCCATCTAGTGCAATCCTGAGTATAGGCAAGGCAAAGTTAAAAAAAGAAAATATTTAAAGAACAGCAGCATGCCACTGACTGCTTGACTGGTCTGACAGTGATCAGGGTCATGTTGCTGCTTGTACATGGAAAACAAAGGCATAGGGGAGAGCTTTCCAAAATACCTTCAGGATTTGCAATCTTGAGTAAGTTTTTGTACATACATTGTTGACGTGTATCAGCCATGTCTAAAATGTTGACATTTAGCTTTGCATCAGGAAAATGACTGCAGCAGTTTTTGAGCTTAAATGTGCAAATACTTAGTACTGTCTTAGCTCTCTCACAAGTAATAATTAATATTTTGTAAGTGCACTTGAGAGTTGCTTTTGCATGCCTTTTGCAATGCTTTTTGCATTGCCTTCCAATGAATTTATGATATTTCTAAACTGTGGCCAGAGGTGTTACTACTGCTCATTATCTAAAGATGAACAACACTGAGGACTTCCAAAATATTTTTTTCAAACAGCACTATACAACAGATTTTTACATATAAATATATAATCCCGAATTGTATGCGATTCTTCTTATTCACATTTTATTTGGTTAAGTACATTTGTTCCATTAGCAGTGGTTGAACTACATGATATTGGACTACCCTCCTATAAGCACTGAAAGCTTTGTGTTGCTTCACTAAAGCCTCCAGGCTATTGATATTCTATTGAATTTAAGAGAGGGACCACGAGTATTTAAGCTAGAACTCATTCTGACACAAAACCTCAATGTCAGTGTGTTTGTTCTTTTTTAGTTGCTGAGCCAACATCTGTATTTAGCTGGGTTCAAATTTTGCTTTCAGAGGTGTAAATGGAAAATTACATCATCAGGGTTAATGGGTTTATTCCAGATTAGGGTAACTGTAGCTGACAGCAGAATTTACTGCTTTAATTTCATCACACACCCACAGTGAAACTGTATAGCACTTGGAGTTAAACTCACAACACAAAAAAAATGACTGCCCATAAATACTGGGAAGAATTTGTGCCCCAGCATTTCAAAAGCCATGGGAATTCCAGGAAATCTTAATGCTATCTTTCTCACAGATTTCAGAAAAATGCCAGAACACATCCTGCTTGAATTCATTACAGGGTTGTTGCATAAGGTATGGACACCTCACAGCTCAGAACTACCTATGGACAAAGTGAAGACCTGAAGTAATTTTTCCCTGCACCCTTCTAGTATTTCTTCGTTCAGTGGGTCACTCAAAACTCATCATTTCTGGCAAAGGCGGCCGCCTTTTAAGAGATACGACATCAGAATATTCAGGAAACCAGATACCTGTCCTAAAGGTGCAAGTAATTTGGTAGCTAATGGCACGGAACTGTCAAGGTTACAATATTCCCCTGGTATCATCTAAAACTAGATTTACCAAAATAGAAGCAAATGTCAAGAAGGACTCGCACTGAGAGAAATATATTGGGTCACCTAATTACAATTTATCCAGCTTTTCTCATAAGATTCCCTGTGTCCTTCTTTGTATGCACCTACACATATCTGTACACAATAATCAATGTCTTTTCCTCCTTAGACATCTGTGTTGCTATATATATTATATGTATGTGCATGTTTTGGGAGTGAGTCAAAATCTAAAACAGCACACACATAATTCCAACGCGGACATAAGTCAGGCATATTTCTACACGTATATATTTTTCAAATATGTAAAACACTGTAACAATGACATAAAGACAACTGTATAGAAATAATGAGAAATACAGGAGGTAACCGAAGTGATAATTATTGTGCAAAACATAATTCATATTTTCTCATGGTAAATAAGCTGTCTTCTACGCAATATTTCCATTAGTTACCTATTATCAGCTTCATGTTTTGCTTTATGTACAAATAATATACTTCAGTGGGTTTGTTGAGAATGTGCATTCACGTGAAGCGTATATATTAGGGCACAAGTCCAGTTATAGAAAAGGCACAACAAATATGTACCGAATAAATCTACCCACTGTAAAGAAGCCTTATTCTGGTTAGAGGACATCTCCTCCTCCCTCTTTGGGTGTATCCAGACATCGCTATAACCTCCAGAGCATTTAATCTATAGTTACGTTAATATAAGTTAGAAAAGCATTTAGGCCACAAGTATTACCTGTTCTCACCCCACATCTTGACCCCATTCCTACCCCATTCTCTCAAAACACCAAAATAAACTCATCTTCCTTACCTGCTCAGCTGCTTCAGGATCTATTTGACTCTGAAACAGTGGCACAGCAAACTGTATTTTTTTAGGGCTGTTGGGCTCCATCGTGATGCTGAGGTGAGTCAGACGAGAGAAGAGCCTGGAGCCTGAGCCTCGGTCTGCGCCTCTCCCCGGGCGCCCTCCCCACGGCCAGGCTGAGAGCTCCTCAGTAACAGCTGTAGCTCCCGACTTAGCACGGGAATCTGCGTGAGCCGAGCAACTCCTTTATTCCACATCCATGGAAATGCCACTGGCTTGGCTATTTTCTTTTTCCCCCACCTCTCCCCTCTCTTCTGCAGTCCTTCAGATCCTCTCAGCACAAAGCTGAAAGGAACAATAAGCTAATTGTGTACCGGTTCACTTCTACATATGCCAAGCATTCACTCAGAAGCTAATTGAAAATGCGATACTAGCATTGCATGGCCTGGAGCCCTGGGATTTGAAAAAGAGGATCTCTCCACTGTACATTACTAACTGGCTGCTCAGAAGTGCAATGCAAGCTCCCTCTGAGTATTGCTGATGGGCTCTTAATTATTGATGAACACAAATCAGGAAGTTTTCAGATTTTGGGGGTGGAGGTAGCAGGAGGGGTGGATGCAATAATTCCATCTCTGTTACAGTGTGCTAGCACCGCTCTCCACTTCGCACGTATCAAACAATTGCCTTTGCTTTTCAAATCCGTTTGTAAGCCTCTTCCAGGAAGACTTTTGACGATGGTGCTAAACAGATGCCTACTCTTTCATGAAGGCTATCTGGTGTGCTGAGTAGGTTTGCACCTTAGGCTGGGTTTGTGATCTCTTCCGGTGGGCTCCATCTCACGTGATTTCAGATACTGAGAACATCCACATTTAAGCCAGCTATCTGGGCTCCCTCATGCTAGACACATCAAAGGGCATTTCATCCTGTCCTAGTTAAGTGGAATATAGTGTTTATTGAAGATGACATTTTCTCTCCATTAACTCTAGAAACAGTAAAGACGACTCAGACTAGTTACATCACTTTTAGATGGCTAAAATTCAGAGGGCTAAATCCTACTTCAGGGTACAAAATCTGTGCCTTCTTCCAAGACTAGGAAAAGAATTTGGTCAATTACACTCTTTGGTATAGTACTCTTTGGTGTATAGTACTCTTTTATAGTACTCGATTATAGTACGCTTTGGTGAATATAATTTTCACTTTTCATCTCACCTCAATTCAAAAGAAGTGTATGAAATGATACACAGCGACCACTGACTTAACCTACCTCTTTGCTTAGAGAACCTGACCAGTGACTGATTCAGTTGACTCAATGATAAAAAATAACGCTCAGTGAGGGTTGAAATTTCTTTCGTCATCCAAATCAAAACTACTGTGTACCATAGTGGTTTCCAGGTGACAGCTAGTAGCTGGTTATTTTCCTGTTAGATTTAATGTGATAGTTTAGGTGGCATTAACTTAGAATCATAGAACCACAGAAGAGACCTGCTTGGAGAGGACTTCTGGAGATACCTGGTCCCACCTGCCATGCAAAGCAGGGCCTGAGATCAGGTCACCCTGGGCCCTCTCAGGCTAAGTCCTGAATACTGTCATAGAATCATAGAATAATCCGGGCTGG
>KL289236.1:11956-39907 GCA_000699545.1 Podiceps cristatus | reverse complement strand
CAGCCACTCCTCCCAGCTTTGTATCATCGAATATATCAATAATGCTGATATCGAGGAAATAAGTGAAAGGTATTAAGGGGCCTGTTAAGAACCATTATGTGATCTAGTTCCACAAAGATAAAAGCAACTGTTGAGATAGAATTTTATCTGCCTTAACTAACTACTAACTTACTATCACATTAGTTATGAACCAGAATGGAAACGTTTTCTTCTGATCAACATGACATAATCAGAGTACAGGCTTGGAAGGGACCTGAATAATTGTTCTGAACTATCTGCAATCTCAGGGCATAATGTTCCAGTTTGGTATTTCTTTGCAGTGAAGCTTCCTTCCAATTGATACATTGTCAAGTCTATCAGTTTAAAAAAGAAAATACTTTTTTCTCAAAAATCCTCAATGAATTTCTCCAACAGTCTGTGAGAATATTTGTAACCACTCCTACTTAAAAACTAACCAGCTCTCCAAAAGTACTTAATTTATACTAATCTTCCTTTGGCCTGCAGTATAGCAAAGATTTACTCTGACTTACCAGTTCACTGTTAGGTTTTGGGACAGAGTTTCTGTCTATTTAAAGTAATGGGAGCTTTGGAAGAAGGAGTTCAAAGGAGTGATAATGTGATGTGCAGGGTTTGAAGCAAACAGTGTATTTACATGAATTCTTTGCTTTGTGATCCAAATCCAGTGGGGAGGTAAAAAAGGTGTTATTTTCATGTTTAGGGCACAGAGTCTTCCAGGTCAGTGATTTCTATAGTAAACTGGGATCCAAGGAGCTCTTGTTGTTGTCCATCTCTACTACACATCTGTCTATGCAGAAGATTACTTTATTCCATGACTAGCAGTTTCAAACCTAGCATGACTACAAAATATTATTTATTTTCTTTTACTGTCTGAATGGAAAATAGTAGACTATGGTTGGTATTAGGAGATTATGTGAAAGAGGGAAGAATACATCATATAAATGGATACAAAAATAGTCAGTGCGGCTATCAACATACTTTTACATTCTGGAAGGATGATTTCCATAAAACACTGGTGGAAAGGGAGGAGGAGGTGGAGAAATGAGTCCTTCAGGAGATGGTCTGTGCTGTCAGAAGAAATTGTTGAAGTGCTAAATGCCATTTGGAAAACACACTGAGAACTGAGCGAGAAACTTCAAGACCTAGGACAAGAGAGACGCTACATTTTATATCGAAACAGCAAAAAGCTTCTATACTTTCCTGTATTGCTTCACAGAGACTTGCAATCTAAACTATGAGTGACAGTGTCAGAACTCTTTTAATGGGAATTTTAAACAAATACGAGTGCACATAAAAGAATGCTACAGACTATAGTTACTAGCAGCTTTAAAAATGTTCGTTCCTCAATTTTCATCCTTTGCCTTTCTGAGCAATGGGTTTATTCATAGAATCATAGAAT
The DNA here is from genome assembly GCA_000699545.1 of Podiceps cristatus. NCBI lineage: Eukaryota > Metazoa > Chordata > Aves > Podicipediformes > Podicipedidae > Podiceps > Podiceps cristatus. Next base: position 38,490 of record KL289236.1, on the reverse strand, counting down.
TCCTTGGTTGGAAAGGACCTTTAAGATCATCGAGGCCAACCATGCCTAACCACTGCTAAACCATGTCCCTAAGCACCTCATCTACCCATCTTTTAAATCCCTCCGGGGATGATCTCCCTGGGCAGCCTGTTCCAGTGCCTGACAACACTTTCAGAAAAGAACTGTTTCATAACATTCAATCTAAACCTCCCCTGGTGTAACTTGAGGCCATTTCCTCCTGTCCCATCACTTGTTACTTGGGAGAAGAAACCCACATCCAGCTTTCTACAACCTCCTTTCAGGTAGTTGTAGAGAGCGATAAGGTCTCCCCTCAGCCTCCTTTTCTCCAGACTGAACAACCTCAAGTCCCTCAGCCGCTACTCATAAGACTTGTTCTCAAGACCCTTCCCCAGCTGTGTTGCCCTTCTCTGGACCCTCTCCAGAACCCCAATGTCTTTCCTATACTGCGGTGCCCAAAACTGAACACAGCGCTCGAGGTGCAGCCTCACCAGGGCCAAGTACAGGGGGACAATCACTTCTCTAGCCCTGGTGGTTATACTATCCCTGATGCAGGCCAGGATGCCGTTAGCTTTCTTGGCTACCTGGGGACACTGGTGGCTCATGTTCAGCCAGTTGTTGACCAGCACCCCCAGGTCCTTTTCTGCTTGGCAGCTTCCCAGCCACTCCTCCCCAAGCCTGTAGCATTGCCTGGGGTTGTCGTGGCCCAAGTGCAGGACTCGGCACTTGGCCTTGTTGAGGCTCATACAATTGGCCTCAGCCTGTCCAGGTCCCTCTGAAGAGCCTTCCTACCCTCAAGCAGACCAACTCTCCCACCTAATTTGGTGTCATCTGCAAACTTACTGAGGGTACATTTGATTCCCTCATCCAGATCATCAATAAACACATTAAACAGGAGTGGCCCCAACACTAAGCCCTGGGGAACTCCCCTTGTGACTGTCCGCCAACTGGATTTGAGGCCCCACCCACCCAGCCAGTGTTTGATCCAGGAGAGAGTGTGCACCCGTCCAAGCCATGGGCAACCCATTTTTTCATGAGGGTGCTGTGGGGAAGAGTATCCAAGGTTTCACTGAAGTCCAAGTAAATAACATCCACAGCCTTTCCCTCATCCACCAAGCGAGTCACCTTGTCATAGAAGGAGATCAGGTTTGATAAGCAGGACCTGCCCTTCATGAATCCATGCTGACTGGGCCAGATCATCCGGTTGCCCTGTAGATTGTGTGTAATGGCACACAAGATGATTTATTCCATGATCTTCCCCGGCACCGAGGTCAGACTGACAGGTCTGTAGTTCCCTGATCCTCCTTCCAGTCCTTCTTGTAGATGGGCGTCACATTTGCCAACCTCCAGTCCATTGGGACCTCCCCACTTAGCCAGGACTACTGAAAAATTATGAGAAGTGGCTTGGTGATCAAATCTGCCAGTTCTTCCAGCACTCTCGGGTGTAACGACAGGCCCTTAGTTCCATAGATCCTCCCTCCAGCCCTTCTTGTAGATGGGCATCACATTTGCCAACCTCCAGTCAACAGGGACCCAGCTCAGGGGCTGGGTACCTGGAGAACAACTGGTTTTACTGTGAAAGACTGAGGCAAAGAAGGCATGAAGTACCTCAGCCTTTTCCTCATCCTTACTCCCAGTGTTTCCCCCTGCATCCAGTAAAGGAGGAAGATTCTCCTTAGTCCTCCTTTTGTTGTTAATGTCTTTATAAAAGCATTTTTGTCATTGTCTTTTACGGCAATTGCTGAGTTCTAGTTGGGCTTCAGCACTTCTAATTTTCTCCCTGCATAGCTTCACTGAATCTTTGTAGTCCGGCTGAGTGGCCTGTCCCCTCTTCCAAAAGCCATAAACTCTCCTTTTGTTCCTGAGTTCCAGGCAAAGCTCTCTGTTCAGCCAGGCCGGTCTTCTACCTCACCATCCCGTCTTTTGGGATGTGGGGACCACCTGATCCCGAGTCTTTAAGATTTCCTTCTTGATGCGTGCCCAGCCTTCCTGGACTCCTTTGCCCTTCACAACTGCCTCCCAGGGGACTCTGCCAATCAGTCTCCTGAACAGGCCAAAGTCTGCCCTTTGGAAGTCCAAGGTGGTAGTTCTGCTAACCCCCCCTCCTGACTTCTCTGAGAATTGAAATTCTCTTATTTCATGATCACTATGCCCCAGGCAGCCTCCAGCCATTACGTCTTCCACAAGTCCTTCTCTGGTAACAAGGAGAAGGTCCAGGAGGACACCCTCTCTAGTTGGCTCCTTCACCAGATATGCCAGGAAATTAAGAACCTCTGGGATTGTTCCCTCTGCTGTATTGTATTCCCAGTACAAAACTAGGAAGTTGAAGTCCCCCACAAGAACAAGAGGCAGTGATCGTGAAACATCTCCCAACTGTTTGCAGTGTATTTCATCAGCCTCATCTTCCTTATTGGGTGGTCTGTAACAAACTCACATGGCAATATCTGCCTTGTTGGCCTTTCCCTTGATTCTTACCCATAGGCACTCAACCTTATCATCACCATCATTAAGTATTAGACATTCATATCTCCCCCGACATAGAGAGCTACTCCACTGCCTCTCCTTCCCTGCCTGTCGCTTCTAAAGAGTTGATAGCCGTCAATTGCACCATTCAAGTCATGCGAGTCATCCCACCACGATGTTTTCATGATGGTAACTGTATTGTAGTTTTCTAGCAGCACAATGGCCTCTCATTCCTCCTGCTTGTTGCCCATGCTGCGTGCATTGGTATAGATACACTTCAGCTGGGCTAATGATCCTGCCACCTTATTGGAGGGAGAGGCCCTAATTCCCACCAGACCATTCTCAGGTGCTTCTGTAGTTACCAGCCTATCAACTCTTGTATATTTGGTGCCACATGGATCACCATCCCCTTCCTCCACTGAGCTGGCTAACTGTAGGACCTTACTACCCTGCTGTCATACAGGTACTGGCACAACGCTCCTAGGCTTCTCGCTAGCAAGCCCAGTTTTATCCCCATTCTGTGTTGAACTGTGGATCTGAAGTATTTTTACAAAAGTCAAGTTAATATTTTATTTATCTGTGGTGTTACTTTTGTGTGGGAAAGTCATAGGACAAACTCAAGTGAAATAATGTTTTTCACCCCTCCTTAAAATGTCTAATTCTAATAACCTTGTATTTCATTTTTTTTGAAAGTTGAATAGCAGTAACAGTCCTGTAAAAGAATTTACATTTGAAAGAACATTTTTGAAATTTTGATGTACCTTTGACACCTTTACTTTTTACTAGTTTAACTTAAAAGCCAGTTTTAATCAGCATCTCTTCCTTGGTTATTGTTATTTTTCTTTTTATGTGTTTTAAGATATCTATATATGTACATATATATGTACATACTATTCTTTCTTGCATGTATAAAATAATTGAAACCTGGATATATTCTTTGCTGGAGTTTTTTGTTGGTTTTTTTTTTTTTTCTGAACCACTTTCTCTTTTTTAAAATTTTATACCAGGCTTTTTCAACTCTTCACTGCTGGTAACTGTTGGGACTGTGTTTTTAGTCTTCTTAAGAGCCAGAAAAAGTATTAATCTAGAGAGTCATGCTGTGGTTTGGCAATGGAGGATCATTTCTTGTTTTATTTGCCAGATATTTTTTTCTTGTTTACTATTTATTAAGTTTTACAGTTGCATGGATTTTTTTGGCTATTATTTTTTGCTTAGATAAACCAGCAGTTTGCAGCAAAAAGTAAGGCTATGCTCCCTAAGTCATTGTGTAGATTGGACCTAAAACTCATGCCCTTTTTGTGTGGTGAAGGCCTTCATCTCACTCCCCAACTAATGCCATAATTGTGCTCCTTTTTTAAATAGTTTTTGCTTTGCATTGACAGAAGAAGATACTATGACACTGAATTACTGGCTGTTTGTTTGGACTATTGCTTTTGTCACAGAAAGGTGTTCTGTTCTTTTATTGAGGGATTTACCATCTTGTAATGATACAGTAAGAAACTGTATTTTTAAAATCAGATGCAATTACATTTTTCATTGACATTCATATTATAGTTTTCAGTAGTTTCTGAAGAGTGGTGGTAGACAGTTGGTCTGAGATGTAGAGCTACCTGTTGGTATTCAAGGAACAAAGATAAAAATATCTGTATCTTGGGGGAAAAATATCACTATATAAAGTCAAGTCTTTACCACGGTTCTTGTAAAACTAGCTTCATTCACAAGGATATGCCTTTGACAACACCAAAACTAAATAATTATTTCTAAATATAGTCAAACAGAAGTTAAGTAGCTTCCATGTTACTTTGCTCATAACACATAGCAATCTTCATCCAGACTGTCAGTGATGTAAATCAGTAGAGATCTATCAAGTTCATCAGAGGGTCTAGATTCCCATCAGCTTAGCTGTGTATTGGAACTGGACATGTAGTAGTGGACTCCCAGACTTTTTGGGGCAATAGTTTGCAGTAGAAAAAGTGAACCCAAAACATATGCCATATTAAGTTTTAATCCTGTGCTCTTTCTGTTTTTTAGAAGTGGTTCACTCAGTCTCCTAATCACAGTGTATTATGCTACTGCTTCACAATCACACTCCAAATGCAAATCACTTCATTGGTTTCTTAGTGACAGCAAGCCCTGTCAGTGGTAGGTACTCTGAATATGCCAATAAGATTTTAACTGCTTTGAAATGGTTGCAAAGGACATTGTTTCGGGAGATTACAATCAGGGCATTCCATCAGAGGGCTGCTAAAATAGCAGTGCTTTATTTCCACCAGCCTATGTGCAATGAGCTAATACCTTATCACTGTCTTTGTATCTTTGTTTGAGGACTAGGTAGAGCATTTTGTTCATTGAACAACAATTGTGTCTTCTCAAGGCATATGCAGCTTCATTAATATTAATGGAGCTTGCGTGCACGCATCAGAAAGGGCTTATACCCTATATAATCATTATTTATCTAGGCAAATTTAGCTTCATCATTGTCTATTTACTAAAAATAAGCCTTGTGCAGTTGATTTATAACTTCTGCCTCGTTTGCATTGTGAACAGTTGCCATTGTCTTGATCTCTGAGACTATGGAACCACCTTCTGCTCACTTAAGAGAAGGAAACTGTGACCTTTACAAAAAGGATGTCCATTTGGCAGTTGTCCTCCTGTCTTTTGGAGAATCTGTGGACAAAGAAAGCGAAAACTTAGAGATTAACACAGAAGTTCAACATGTTTTGTTATTATTTTCCTGTGATTCTAGTTCTACATTTTAAGCATAAAGTGAAATGCCATGTGTGAAGTTACAGTGAAGATCTGAAGGGAGCACTTTCCATACTACAGGTGTTTCTGACAAGCCCATTCCTTTCATTCAGTTTGAACTGTTGGCTCAACAAGCCAAGTTTTTATTTAAGCATTAAGAAATTACATTTGTAAAGAAGAGATGAGAAGGAGGAATCTGCCTTTAAAGTTCTGAAAAGTGTTCATTGACATCCTAAGTTCTTAATATGTCTTCACATCTAATTTTGATAAGTATATACATACAAAATAGCTTTTTTATGTTCTTTTCACCAGTTTAATTTTTTAAAAAATCTATGCACTTAAAACCCCTACCTTTTTAAAAATTAAGTTGAATATCAGCCAAGATTTAGAGGTACCTGTAATAGAATATCAAGTCATGGAAATTTCTGAAATTTTGTCACATGGCCATATCTGCAGCTATTCACTAACCTCGTATAAGCCATGCCATCAAGACAGATAGTTATATTAAGTAGCAAACAATATAATATTTGGTAATTGCAGTGAATAATTAGATGAATCTCAGCTGCCATTGCAATATCCTGGGGAAAAGGACATATGTAATTCTTTGGTGTGTAAATAGAGGAAAACTAAGTAGCAGAGGGATAATACATTGATTTTGTAGATGGAGCATATAGGCCTACTAATTCTCTCCAGATTTTAAATAAATAGGAGAATAACCATGAGGAGGATCAGTACTGAAAAACAAGCCTTATGGTGAAAGATTCCAGGAATTCAAGCTGGTGAAAATAGCTCCATACTTTTGAAATCTCCAAGATCCACATTACTCTAATATTGCTACAAGGTATAAATCTGGTCACATTTCTTAATGAAGCACCTGTTGTTTGTTTGTTTGTTTGGGTTTTTTATAGAAAAAAGTAGGCACATTCAATCTTTTTAATCTGAAAGAGATACAGAGTACCTGCTCTGGTCTGTCTAAATAAGTTCCATGTAAATATGCCTGTATGCAGTTCATGGAAGAAGCTCGAGTTCAAGTCTGACAAGTTATATGCATAGGGTTGTCATTAACTTAATTTTAACAACAGAAAATCTCTTTGGATTTGTACCTTTCTGATTCTGAATAAGTTTCTTCATTACTCCATGCCTCAGCCACCAATATTTTAAAGGGATATAATATATTGAAACTAATCTGTCCCATTTCTTGAAATTCTGAAGTTTCTGGGAGTACAGCTCTGGAAGATTCTACCCTTTCTTAATAAATCCTTTTTAAGCAGGAGGTAAAGTTAGTATAGTCCCTAAGTATGAGAGGCTGAAAACGGAGTTTCTCCTTCAAATTTAAAGGAAGACCTCTGTGATCATCTGCTATTATTTTATTCTTCAAATAATCTTCTTTTATTCCTCACTTATATAATCCTTTGTTACACTATGAATAGAGTCTGACAAAATTGCGTGGTCTCTTGCATGAGTTGCTTTGCCTCTGGGTCAGTCAACTTCCAAGACTTCCAGGTTTCCATATCATGGGCTAATTTATACCATTCCCTATTGTCCCACCCTGAGGCTATTCTTTCAGGGACAAAGGCTTTCCCAGCAGCTCATCTAGTATACTTTTAAATGCCTTCTAGCCTCTTGGAGCACTCTGCTCTTTATAGGCTATTTGATTGAATTCCCAGTATCTTTTAAGTAAGTCTAACTGCTTGTTTTAGCTGTCTTTCATGGAGAAATGTTTCTCAGTTCCTACTATTCTAACATTAGCTTTTCACTTAGGTAACAGTCCTTTACGATGCCAAATCTTTTCTATTCAGCGGTTTCTTTCTGTAAATTCACACTCTTCCATTTCTTTAGAACAATAGCCCTTATATTAGCATTTTTGTAGATAAACCATTCCTTATGTTACATGTAAAACAGACAAAAATGGTGTCTTGCCCCCAAATGCCATTGGTGTTCAAATGTTCTCTGCAGTATCCTGCTATGAGAGCTTTCTTTTCGTACAGCTTGGCAGCTAGAGACAATTCCCTCTTTCTTGATCTTTGTCTTAGCCAGCTCTTTAGGATGCTTGTATAGACTTTACTGTCCCATCTCTGTTGGGCATCTCGAAGGGCACTTTTTGATACTCTGGAAACCATGCTAGGAACCTTAGCACCCGGGTGCTTGGAGTTGGGATGTCCTGGTGCTCAGTTTGTAGATCTGCATACCCTAAGGTGAGGAACACCTTCTTACCCAGTCATTTTGAAATCACCCTTGACCCAAGATAGGTTAAAGTCAAGTGCAAAGAAGTTCTTCACAGTATCCAAACCCCCCAAATATTTGTAAAGGTTGTAAGTGAAAACATTAAAACAAGCAAAGCAATAACCCATTTTGTTTAAAAAAACCCCCAGTTTAATTACCCGAAAATTACATCAAAAAGTTTTCTCTATCCAAGGACTTTCTTCACACTACTATGGCAGGGATAATTTTTTTCTACCTTATTTTTGTCTTATATTGGTGTAAAGCACCTTAAGCTAACCTAAGTCCAGGCTGCTGTGATTTTGCCCCGACTTCTGATCATGTTTGTGCTTTGTTCTGGTACTAGTGTTTGTGCTTCCCAGCAGGTAAGCCCAGACAGTGTGCCAATGCAAATAAGAACAAACTTATTAAAAAAAAAAAAAAAAAAAGGCATATCGGAGGGACCAGAATCTGGTACTTAAAGAATTTCTTTAGAATTTTTACTCTGGAAACATAATGAACAAAGACTAATAGTCAAATTGCACTTGAGGTTTGTAAAAGCAAAAGAGAAAAATAATCCTACTCTTGTGTGTCATGATAGGGTGACACCTGCTATTCTATTTCAAGATGTTACCTAATATTTTATCTAATGCCTAATTTTTTGTGTTCTTTTTCCCCAATTATTTTCCTCTTTCATTTTTTTCTTTACTTTCAGTCAGAGAAATTGGAATTTTAGAATTAGATCCAGTTTTTCTGTGACTCTACTTCACTTTCATTTTACAGTAACTGAATTTAGTAGAATGATTAAAAATTAAATATCTCAGAAATAATTGATACAGACAAGGCTATGTATGTAAAAAGCTATCAAATATGTGAAAATATGTACTATATGCTTTACATGGTTAAAAATAAACAAGAAGCTCCAAAGGTCTAGAAATTTTTCAAAAATCGGGATCAAGCAGATACTGTTTTGACTTACAGGTTTTGATTTAATTAATTAAACTAGAATGAGGTCAAATTCCAATACAAACTAGGTAGGTTCACTGTGGATAAGCACTGCATGCTGTGCCTGAATTCACACAATCACTTTCCAGGGCTGAAAATAGATTGACCCATGCAGGTAAACTTGGAGCTGTTATTCATCATTATTATTACTTTTTTTAATAGTACACAAAAAGAGAACTGAGGCTTTTTATGTGTGAAGGGAAACACATTCTTCTCAGGATTATTTACAATCTAACATGCAATATACATTTAGAAAAGTGTGGCAGAAAAATGAAATAAAATAAATCTCTGACCATTTCCATCTGACTTACTTTTTAAAAATTCTTTACCTGTTGTATGTTACTGTTTCTATTAGGTCCTGAGCTTCCAAAAAGATCTTCCCCTCATACAAAGAGCCCCTACTGATAATTACTGCAAGCAAAATCTGTGTGAATGTTTTTGTCCTTTACTTTGAGTATTAGTGTCCTCTTGGCATTCTACTCTTTTGGAGACTGGAAGCTCTGACCCTTTATTTTCCAAACCTGGTGAGTGTTCACAGTTCATTCTTGGTTTTGTGTCCATCCCTTTTATTATATGTGAAGGAGGGCTCTGCCTGTATTAGATTCCACTACAGAGGAAAGATTCTAATTTGCAGTAGTTCACTAAATTAATTTGAGACCAATGACACTTCTAGCACATTACTTGCAGATATGCTTGCAAACGAGGAAGTTTAGTAGTCCAACCTGTTTTTTCTTGTTGCGGTGAAAAAGGCACAGTCCTCCTGGTATTTAAGCTGATGCATTAAAACATACTAATTTAGGAGGAGTGTGGGAGTGTGTATCTATTTAATGGACTGACCCAAAGCTGCCATCTCTTAATTTGAAACAAGGCTTTGGCAGATGATTAATTCCTTAGATATAATATTGAAACTTACTATGTAGTACTATCATCTTCTTTGTCCATTTTTTGGGGAGTTTACCCTTTTTACCCCTTCCTAAGCTCTAACTGTAAAGCATGCTGTAGTTCTTACAAGACAGCACAAATTCATTCTGAAATTAATACTGTATATGAAGTGCCTTTCTAGCCACCTCTGATCTCACTGCTTTCAACAGTCTGACTATGGAGGCTAACGGTGCTTGAAAGAATTTTAAAATTTAGGCAGGAAAATTCATTGTACAACTTAAGATATAAACCAAGATCCTTAGATATTGACATATTCTTTTTGAATCTGTAATTTCTCAGCACTATAACAAATAGGAATAAGTGGAGCATATTTTTACAATCAGTATGAGTTAACTACTGATATTATTTCTGTAGTCATATGGTAGAAATAAACCCCTACTATACTATGTTATGCAATTACAAGTGAAATTAGTAGTGAAAATTTTCTAGGAAATGAAGTCCTAACTGAGTAAAGAAATAAAAGAAGATTCATCATCTGAAGTATTCAGACCATTACATTTTACATACTCTCGAGAGAGGCTAAGCAAAGTGAAAAGCAGAGAAGCAGCAGACCTCACTCAGGCTGTGGGAGTAGTGCTTGAAGCTCTGAAAATGAAAGTGGTCAGTTTTCATGTGCTGGTTTTGTTCTGGAAGTTGTTCCAAAATGGAAACTGTGGACCAGCTGCTTTGAACCAGATAAGCCAAACTGAAGCCACAAGCAAGGTCTTCCTGTTCAGTGCCACGGGCACTGGGAGACGTGGTGAAGAGTCTAACACACCTCTTGGAGGGTATTTTCTAGTGAGATGACTCTTCTTGCCTTGCACATTCATTTTGTAGTTGTAAGAAGAAAATGCAATCTCTACTGAATCACTCCAGCCCCAGCTCAGGAAAATCTCATGCTTTCCTTAAGTGATTCAGACTCGCTTATGGATTTCTTTCTAGATTATTCCCAGCAGTCACAGACATTGCCTTATGGATACATTTATTCCATTGTATTTGTTGCAGTGGTGCAGACTATGATGCTCAACTCTGGCTAAACCTTCTCGTTGGTTATTGCTGGTTTTGTTTTATTTTCTTGATTAAATATTAGAAGAAATTGATCAAGGATAATTTTTAATTATAAAAGTGCTTTGAAAAGATTTTTTTTCACCTGTATAATTAGAAGATATTTTTAAAGAAGATTTTCTAGTCGGTTAGTCCCTAATGAAGCTCAATTTGTTTTACAAATTAACCTTTTCTTAAAATAACAGGATGATTTAATGCAAGAGTTATTCTGCTTGTTTCAGTCTATACTACAAGTTCTCTTCCACAAATATACATCCCTCCTAAGTCAATAGGAGATAGGACTTAATAGTTTTTTGTTCCTTAAAGCTTAACTTAAGCTTGTATGTTGACATGTAACACTGGAATACTAAGGCTGTTTCCGGAACTTTGGTTTGAGCTCTGGCTTCATTCTTGCTCCAGACCTCATTGTGCTGTGGTCCTGAAATCAATGTATCGACTCCCCATGAAATTAAGGATGCCATATAAAATCCAGTTGCCAGTTTTTCATCCTCTTTGCAATTTTGCTCTCTGCTTATTGGAGTCAGCCCTTCTGCTTTGCTCTCACCTGTGTTTACACACCTCTGCTTGTAACTGTGTCTTATCCTGTCCTTTCTCTGGGGTAAAAAAGCTAAAATTTCCTTGGAGTCAGTAGAGTTATACAGGTGTAAGAAGCTTGCACTGTAGAAATAAGACTGTACTTGGCTGTTGATTACACAGATTTAAGTCCACAGACCCCATAGTCTTCTCTTTTGTACTCTGCAGTTGCAGAATGAGTCTTTCCCGGGGTGTCTGGGGTCTGTGCTGCTTGTCTGCTCTGGCCCATTGCTGATACTGCTTTGTTCTTTGAACAGACTTCTTAGTGTAGCTGTGTGTTCTAATGAAGTGGGGAAGTGAAATGCTAATTGGTTTAAATGACTTTTTCATTGCATGGATTTTATTTTGAAATAATGGTGGTTCATATTTTAGGGTACTACATAAAAATGTTTTGTTATTATGAGTGTTCAATAGTACATGGTATTAATCATTGAGTGAATGAAGTACTACCATTAAAGGCTGCCTGTGTTTAAAATTACACATTTTTACTGCATTCAGGTTAATGTATATGACTTGTGACTAGTAAGATACAGAATAAGCAATAGTAACAGCAACTGAAATATTTGCCACTCTCGGCCAAGTTTTGCCACTGAGAAGGGGATTTTCAGAGGCAGTAAGGGCAGTTAAGCATGTAGTTCCTGTTGAAAGTGCATAGAAGTTGAGTTCCTTAACTTTCACTTACTTGTGCCTAGGAGAAGGTTCCATTTAGTATCGTTGCTGAACACTGCCCATGCATATGGGCAGTCGTGACAGCTTTGAGGCCAGATTCCTTTCTTGAAGGTGAACATATGACGCTCATTCTCTCTCCCACTGTGCTTGTGTGTTGACATGGGGGGGAGCAATGGGGAAGGACAGTGGTGCCCTGCTGCTGCTCTGCCAGGGTGGTGTTGTGGTTCATTTCAGTTGCTTTTAATGATGGAAAACTGCTGGGAAATGAGTCTGAAAGAAAAACCTGGGGAAAAACTTATTTTGCTCTGTACTTGAGAAAGTCTGTGTATAATAAGGTTCTAGGACTCTGGTTTGCACATTTCTCCTGTCCTTAGGAAAGACGCTATCATTTGACTGTAGTTGGACAAACAGGTCTTTCCTAAAGGGGTGTTATGCTATCTGCTATGAAGAGATGATGGTTGTAGGCAGCCTGAATTCAGCTGGAGTTCAGCCACCTGCAGGGAAAATGCTGACTGAGCTGGATGTTGAAAGCACCTCAGGAAGCTCAGGTAAGAAAGCTGGTCTGTCTATTACTCCAAGTTATTCTGAAGAGAAAGCCATGGCTAACATTTCTGCTTTAAATTATCCTTTCTGCATTCAATGATAATTTTGAAGTGGCTTAGGACAGGAGCTGGCCTTTTATTCATTTACTTTTTGATTTATAATGCTAAGCCAGATTTAGGCATAGCCATGAGTAAGTTCTATTGAAATGAGAAGTCTGGGGTTTGCTGGTAGTTAAGTGGATTTATTTACATTTAGAGAGTTCTGGGCAGAAGTAATGTTTGGAGCATTTGTTTCTTTTCCTCCTGTCTCCTACAAGCATTAGCTCGTATTACTAAAGAAAGACATAAAATGCAGGTTAACAAGACTCTTGTTTAAGAGGTGGTTAAGACTGAAAACAGCAGAAGTACTGCAAAACTGACTGATTTACCTGATGAATACAGCAATGCCTGTCATCTTAGAGATATACACTGCCTCTACCTTGTTTTTCCCATGATATTCATTCAAGGTGTGATTTTGTCTGGCACATATGCCTGTTTATTTTGTAAAACATTCACATGATATGCCTGTCTTTCCTAGTATGCAGAGTTCAGTGCTTCCTAGCATTTTCCCCAACATTTTCACTCAGAAAAACTGCTGTGTGTCTCTGCCTATGTACTGTTCTGTTCTCAGCTCTGTCCATCTGGGTGCCGCACTCAGCAGAGCATGGATTCCATTTGAATACCACTTGATACAGGCTCGGGTGGTTAGGCATTGGCGTCGTCTCAAGTAAAACATGGTGGCAACATGTCAATGGAAGTAGTTGCAAGTACATGCAATATATCTGATTAATGATCTTCGCTCTCCTATGGGATATTTTCCATATCTTTTTAAAAGAAAGATCATTCACAATCAAGGAGGAAAAGAGAGGAACAAATACAATGCATCTGCCTATTAAGGACCCGGCCTTCTCCAGCTTCCAGTTTCTATTAGAAACGCCAGGTCTTTTAGTGATGCGTATATTGTATTTAGGAACAAGTCCACTTTTCAGATTTTCTGTTCAGGGCCAAATAATCTCTTCTGTTAAGAACCGCAGTAAGAGCGGTACTTCCTTGTTTCCACCCTTTTGGATTGAAGTGACTTTATGTGCCACCTGCTGAGCTGTTATAGTTGGGTCAGTGCAAGGTTAGATATCTCACTGTGATTACAAACAGTGATTTTCAAAAAGTGAATTTAACATAGCAGTTAAGAATAAAACAGCATGAAAAATTGTAATTTGTCTCACCAAAACATGCAGTTAAATGGAAGAGAAATATATGTCATTAATTAAGTATAGTTGATTTAGCTGACAGTGGTAGAAATTTGAGAATAGTTTTATTATGCTCTAATTCTTCTATGTTCATTCTTCAATGCAAGTACTGTACTTGGAACTAATTTTCATCTATTACACATATCATAATACTATTAGTCTGATTAATTAATGCATAATACATCCTGGAGACTAATTTGTTTACTCGTAGCAGGCTCATTAGGACTTGCTATATGAATGTGAGATTAGATTTTAAAGTGAGCCACCTTCTAAAGATTGAATCATATGTCTGCTTTGCAGTAAACTGGCAAATGAAAATCTGGTAATCTATATCCCTTGTTGATATGCAGAAGCGTGTTTAAAGTTTACTGAAGCTAGACACATGGCCAGACACTTCTCGCAACTAAAAATATATTTCCTTATGATAAATAAAGCTTTATATATTTCAAACCAAAATAATGATTTATTAGGACAATTTGCCACTAGTGCAAATCTGAATGGAGTATTACATGCATTTTTATTTAACATTCAAATGCATGTTGTATTCTCATAGGGTTTCACCTTTGTGCTTTTACTTTTTAATGATACTGTCTAACCAGAATGAATGGATAACTCTGCACTGAAGCTAAACGTTCACCAAATAGAGTAACATTTGGGAGAGTTCCCTTGAGTGCTGTGAGTCAGCCTAGATTTTGTTGCCCACTGCTGTATAATAATGTCACATTATTATAGCCCAACTGATCTAAGAGGAACTTTCATTATTTAAGTCCTGTTTTTTCATACTAGCATGAATTCTGAATATTTTCTGATACTGGTGCAAGCAGTGTTAGAGAATTGAGCATCACTAGAGAAAGAGTGGTTGCTCCTCTAAGTCTATATACACTTATATAATGATATATAAGTTCCCAAATACATATGTGTGTATAGCTACTTATTACTACCCTCCTAGTTCTGAACCAGTCAATAAAGCTGATTTCTATCCTTTCTGTTTTCTATCTGTTAGACTCTTCAAATAGAAGAGGTAGCAGGTCAATGCTTTTCCAAAAGCTGTGCTTTAGGCCGGTATTCTCTGCAGACAGGTGATTTACAAATGCTCTTAAGTTAGTTATTGTAAGTAACTACAAGTTCTGAAATAAATCATTATGTACATGTCATTTCCAAAACTTGGATCGGAAAACTTCCTAGAACAGGACATGTAATGAGACTTTCTGCTTTCTGTCAGCTCTGCCTTTCTTACTGTGAAAATACTCTTCTTTTCACAGTATTGGGAACCTCATGCTTGAGCTTTGCCTTGATTACAAAAATGTGAATCCACAAAATCAAGAGAATGAGTTAACCGAGTTTACCTGTCATCCCCCTTAACAAAGGGTTTAGGTTAAAATAGCAGTAACTTAGAGGCCTTTGAGTTGAGATTTAACTGTCTTCATTCTTCTTTCAGGAGGAATATTTGCATTCCTCTTCATGCTACTGTGAAATCACATATGACCTTAAAGTTTTTAGGTGGTGTTCCACTGTTTCTTTTCATCCTTTTTCTTCTTGTCACACAACCTTTTATCTCACTGAACAGACACAATCTGCAAATCAGGCTTTAGACTGAAATCTTAGCCCTGCTGAAGGGATTAGGAGGTTTGATACTTATTTTAGAGTCTAGATTTTGTGTATTAGCCTTTTGCTTTGTCATAAAATTTGCCATGAATTTCTGCCGTTTGTTTATTTCATGGACACTTACGAGAAACGTTTGTTATTTTGGACAAAAAAGGAAGTGCATTTTCTGAATCGTCCCGGTGAGATCAGCATATTGCTTCACGCATGTATGTTATATGTTTTAGTAGATAAGTTTGCTATTGTGTAGCAGATGTTTTGACAGGTACATATGCAAAATGTAGTATCTCCATCTTTTTCTAGTTGCTTGATGTTGTATTAATTTTATACACTGTGTGAATCTTTGGCACCAGTACTTTGTCATTGTACTTTGAAACAAAGGTCTTGGAAGAAGTAGTGTTTCTTGAATTACAGAAAATGGAATTGCCCACCAATAACTCTCAGTCTTACTAAGTTGGAGATTAAAATAGTCTCTCCTGTCTTTGAGGAATGATGGCACAAATGCTTTTGCCTTGCAGAATTTATTTTGGAATAGAGAAGGGTTGACAAACTAACTCTGCCTCTAAATTATCTCCATCCTCCTAAATCACTTTGTGAGCTAGATGTCCTTCTGCAGCAGATATTCTGGAATAGCCAATAAACAAGCAGTTCTGCATGAGATTGTCATGATCATATGCATAACCTGTAAATATGATCTCATCATCACTATTTTATTCCAATGACTATACTTAAAGCAAATTACTATATAATTCAACTAAAATAATTCTAAGTATTTTATTTTAAAAATAGGATTTTTAAAAGTATGTACTTTTTCTAAACCCTTAATTATAGATCTAAACCCTGAAGTACATCACTAAAAATCAGCTAGACAGTAACCAATGTTACTGGAATATCACTACACTCAAATTGATGGTCGGTTTGTAAAAAAGCACCAAAATTCTTGAGGATTGTCCTGTGTTTGTTCCTCTGGGATATTATCCTTCTGCATCATTCTAGAGGCATTCCAAGAGGTACCTGCCCTGGAAATAGTACTATTGTGCCAAGGAAATGTAAGGAATAAGCGGATTGCATAATTACTCAATGTGGTTTAAAATCTTGTGTTCTCAAAATTCCCTTGTTTCTCACTGCCTTCCAACTCCAGCTTCAGTGAGAGAGAAATGGAAACCCACCTCTGCTCTGAGGTTTGAATTTCTACTTTGTAACTGCTGTAGTATACAAATGATCTTGATTTATGTTAAGAATGAAGTTTGGGACCAAGTTTATGCACCTTTGGTACATTGGCAGCTACCCAGCAAATGCATCAAGAGGTATGTTCACTCTTTTAGGTGTCAGAGTAGGTGTCGTGGAGTGAAACACATTTCTCAGACGCTTCTCCTTGACAACACTGTCAGAAACACTTCGAGTTAAATCTTGATCCCTGGAATGCAATAGAGTTTTGTTTTTGACTTCAGTGGGAAGAAAATGTGCCCCTGAAAACAGCTAGTGGAGTACCCAGGACAAGCTAATTTGTTTTGCTAACAGAGTTCAGCTATGTTAGAAAACACTTTTCAAAAAGAATTAAACTTCCCTCTGGTGTGGACAGGACTAATGAAACTTCCTTCAGAGCCCATCAGCACCATTCGTTTATAATCAAGCAGAGGGACTGCTGTCTAGTGACAGGAGACACCGTCCAATCCTAACGGAAACCAGTAGCATCTGCTGTGTGAGCAAGTAAGCAAAACCGACAAGTTAAGATGTCTTGAGTGCTCTTTTGCAGCAGCAGGCATTTTATGTGATTCGAAACACGGTAGGCAAAGCTTCCCTTGATGAGTCTTCAGCGTCTGTCTTTATCCGTACCTCTGTGGGGCTGAGTGAAGTCCTTTTCCTCAGCAGTACTGCTGCCTATAAGTTCAAGTAATAAGACTTTGGGAATATCTCTTGTGTGACAGTTTTAAAGAAATGAATTGTTTAATATTATGTACTAGTTTCCAAATTCCCTGAAACTATGTAGAGGATAAGCAAAGCATATAAGTGTCCTTCAGCACCATTGATTAAACCTTAGATTATTCCAGCTGGTTAAAACAATTTGTCTTGCTATTGATATTCCTGTGGCAGAGAGCAGAGCTCATGTGCAGAAAGCAATTCTAGCATCATCCTGAAGATTACGTGTTCAGCACTTGGTACTATGTGCTAGGCTCCCTGCAAGCCGTCAAGAAAGAACAGGAAATTCAGCACTCTTCCTTATATTTTACCAGTTTATTTATTAAATTGCAGTTTTACGTAATGATTGAGCAAGGAATTTTTTTTTAAGTGTATTTGGGAACCAGATATTTGTGTGTCACCTGCAAACAGATTTTAGCAAGCTGAAGGTTTCTACAGAGATCTATGTCCTTATTGCTATCCTGTGAGCAGAATATTTAGCACCAACTAGAGTGAGTAGTGCAAAGAGGCTGTAGATGTAGAGTCACTTAGAAATGTGCAATACTTAGAATAAGTATAATTTACAGGGTTCTGGGAATCTTTGACCTGCAGAATTGAAGGATCCATAAGCAAGTGAGTATACTGGCATGTAAAACGCTTCTGGCAGCTCCTAACCAATTGTATTGCCTAAACCCACATTGTTTCTACTTCTCAGTTTGTGTTGCTTAGATTTATCTTGGAGACATATAGTAAGAATAATAACTAATCATCCATTTTTTCCTCTCAATTCTAATTGACATGCAACTGTTCAACACAAATATTTCAGCTCTTTCCACCATTACAGCTAATAAAAAGACATGAAATGTACATAATGGCTATCATTACAGGATTTTTCTTTTTTTTTTTTTTTTTTCTCATTAACATTGCTGATAGAAAAAGAAAGTTAACTCCCAGCTAATTATTTAGGTGCTTGTTCAGTATTTCCAGGCTAGAAGCTGGGAAGACATACTCATTCTTTAAGAAGAATGCAGTGGTGAATGGGATGAGAAAGAGTTTGAATAATTTTTAAAGAAAGCATGTTTAGCACATCTTGGATTTGGTTTTGATATTATGGCAATGCATGCATATTATACTGATGGAGGTGAAAAGTTATCTGTCTCTTATGGGATGGAGGTGCAGAGGCGTATACCAGAGAAAAGGTAGTATGAATTGTAACATACACAGTAGTGATCCATGTGATTATTTTAAGGTCACTGGTGTACGTTCTTCAAATTCTAAATTACAAAATTGACTTAGAAAATCATAGTCAATAATTACTAAAAATTCCTGTATTCTGAAGATCACCTGTGCAGCTGATGAAAGCATGTGTTTCCAAAGGAAAATGATTCTTTTTCTCTTTTTAAACACAGAGTACAGTAAGTTATAATGAACATAAGTTGTAATGAACATGTGCACACTAAACAGTTAATTAAGCTGCCATAAGCATAATGCAGAATGAATTCAAGGTTAGTCAACATTACCTCTGGCTGATTTCAGATATGGTGCACAAGATTAAAAAGACCCAATGTTTTCAATAGCAAGATGTCTTAGGCCACAGTTTCAGCACTGCTACTGAAAAAAAAGTAGTATCTGTCCTCTCCCCTCCATTTTCCAAGCTGCCTTTCACTTCAGTCTTTTGCTCTCTGCCACTACAAGCGCTTGTGCAGCTGTGTCAGGAAAGGGATAAGGGAGTTTATCTAGCTAAAAATAATCTAGCATCATCTAATTTCAGAAGGCTTCCTTTATAATAATAGTAAAACCTTAAAAAGGCATTATCAACTGCAAGAATGTTCTTCCCCTAAGATGAGACATAAGTACTGTCTGTTACCCCAAAGGCATTGGATTTTGGCTCTTTCCAAAAGCAAAGCAGACTCCTTTCTATATTCCAGGGCATTTGTATGATACTGTATTAGAGAACCTATTGTTTAAATCATCAATTGGCTTCCCATCCTATTTTACTTACTGTCATGTTTGTTTGTTTGTCAGCAGTTGGCTTTTTCTCCTACAAGAGTTTCTAAAAGTATATATCAACACTGCAAACTGCTCTAAACTACATTTCATAGTACGCAGCTCATGTTCCTTTGATACCGAGTGAGAGCGCGCTGCCGTCAGCGTCTGTGCTGGATGCCTTCCAGCGGGAAGCGTGCTGCCTCCGAGTGTGCACAGCCCTGGTGCGGTATCCGATCTGCACTTCACAGCAGTTGTGCTGTAGTTTTCCATTTGCCTGAGATCTGATAATCTCATGAGCTTTTCTGTAGCATTAGTCTGACTTTAATTCATATCATACTCTGAACTCTCTCAGCTGCCTTTTAGGACTTTCAGCCAGAAAACATGGTAACGTAATGTGAATCTACCCAATATTGTAGGCACAGGGACAAGTTTATAGTTGAAAGCAGCTTTACAAAAAGACTCTCTAAATTCAGGCACGTTTTTTACAAACTTCCTGATAATGTCGGTGCCTAGAATCGATCAGACCTGCTGCTATGTAGATGGCTGCTCGTACTCTCCATTTGTGCAATCCTTTGAAAGTCACAGTATTTTTTTGCTGGTAGGAAGTAGTGAGGGTCATGGTTCATTTCACAGGTATTTCAGAAATGTTGAACACTACCACTGGGCTCTGGGGGAATTGCGTGGACGTTTGAGTTATTTGCCTTCCCCAAAACTGCAGTACCTGTAACAGGTGAATTGCTATGGCAAGGGAAGAAAAATTTTCAGTCTGATGTTATGTAAATCACTGAAGTCAGTTATAACCCTGACTGACTAAAGGCACAGCAAACGTGGCCATTTACACCAATAAAGACAAGAACTTTCCTCTAATCTTGCAGTCTGTGTACTAAATTAAGATAGAATCTAAATGGTGAAGCTAACGAGAAATACGCCTTACATCTTTTTTTTTAATTTTGAAAGAACAGTCAGTTGAATCTCTTCTATCACTTGATTTTCATCCTTTAATGTGTACTGTAAATTAAAAACTTTTTTTTTATTTTTAATCTATTGAAATCCTTTTTCACTCCCTGTACTTAATACTTTCACCTCTCTCCCAGGCTACCTTCTGTTTGTCATTGTGTGCACTGCAGAAGGGCAGCTTCAGATGAGCAGTATTCCCAGCTTTAAAGAAGAATCTGCTTAAAAATTCTTTTTGAGGAAAAAAACATACGTAGAACATCATCCTTCATAATCATATTAGTAAGAGACTAAAGTAATTTCATATTGCCTTTGCAAATTAGGATTTTGTTAGCATGCTTTTTATTTCTTCCAGAGTTTGTCTTAATGAATACACCAATCTCAGTTAGTAAGAGAAAACGGTAGAAATGCTGTCAGAAGAATTTAATTACTCAGCAGTAAGTATGAATGTTGAAAATAATACATTTTTTTTAACAGATAAACACTAGATGTTGAGGTCACAAGGAAGAAAAAGAATAAAAATGTGATTCTGTTGAGAATGATTTTTCTAAATATTTTTGCATTTAAGAAATGTGAAGGTAGGCTGTAATTTTGCTTATCAACTGGATCAATAATCCATTCCTAAAATGATTTCCAATTTCCTTTACTGTGCTGTTTATTTGAGGGAAAGGTGGCAGGAGCAGGAGAGGGAACACAAGAGAAATTATTTTTCTGGCTGCTGATAGACTAGTGATCCCTGAATCTTCTGTAAGATTGCAAAACTGGAAACATAACAGAGAATGTTCATGTTTATTCATTTTCTCAAGTACATGATTTATATAAAATTGTTACAGATTTTTTTCATGGCAAAATACAAGCTGTCTGATTCTTAGGAAAAAAAAAAAAAAAAAACCAAACCCAAAAAACAACAGAGAACATTCATTTCAGAGAGAGCAAAACTGAGTCTGTATTTTTAAAAGGCATTATGATTTTTAAAGAGAACTTCAACCCATCAGGCTATGCTTCCTGTGTGTGTTTTGGAATGCCCTAGTAAGATATTTGAACTTAGCTAAGATTATCTGAATTAACTAATAATTTTGTTCTTCATTGTTCAGACACTGAAAATTTGGTGTAAAAATATCTTGATGCCACAAAATGCGTATTTTTAGGTTCTTTTTCCTTCTCCTTCCTCCAATATGAAAGTTTCTCAGAAAACCTCCTGTTACTTTGAATAGCCAGATCTAGTTTCTTGTACTAGGTAAGAGTATTTATCAGCCGATACATTTGCACATCAGTGTCATTCTCCAGAACAATAGCTTTCTTCACATTTGTATGGATCAAAGTTAACAAGACTAGATTGTAATAAAACAGATGTTTTTCATCTGCAATGCTTGCAGTGAAAGGAGTAGAAACAGAACGTGTGCGGAACTTCCCCAGGCTTCTCACAGATGTGCTTTGGGTTCATCCCCTTTCCTAGTGACTTCCTGCCTCTGGGATGCTTCACTGGTTTAAGAGTGATTCTCAGAAAGTACTTTTTCCCAAATCCCCTTTATTCGTACCTGCATTGTGGCGCTGTTTGGGGAGAGCATCCTCTTACTCTCTAAATACTTTGGTAATGCTGAGTTTCTGCAAATAGCCCTCTGAAGTGTTTGGGTACCCAGTTCTTGAAGATTGCTGCTTATGTAGGGATAGTATTTCTCATTTTCTTTTGTTTTTGCTTCTACTAATAAATCATTCTTGCTACAGACTGAGATAAAAGTATTTATTTATAAAACTTGAATCTCTAAATCTTTGAAAATACTGTTGGCTAGGAGTTGCAAGACATGCAGTTAAACTATATTTACCCAGAGAGTAAGTATAAGAGGCCTCTCTCTCTTTCTCGAGTTTGGAACCTGCAAACACATAAACCCAATAGTTGGACTCTGTCATGGTACATGCATACTATACATCTAGTTGTGTTCAGAGGAGAAAATTTCACATCAGCCAAACTATGCTAACCTTTACATTCTCTCCTTTTCTTAGTGTCTGTTAGATTTTGCTTCGCTGATAAATTTTTTCTCCTTTCTCCCATTTTTTAATCCTTCAAGGATTTTCTGAATCTTTACATCAGTCAAAAGGATTTGTTCCTTTTTCTTCTGCTTGCCCCCTCTTGGGAGTCCTGATACCCCATGAACATGTCCAGTTGCAATATTGCATATCTAGCCAGATGTGAAACACGATCAGCAATTAATTGCTGATGGGCAAATGTCTTTACGGTGGCTTAGCCAGCTGTGCAGCAGAGTGCCCTCTACACAGGGATGGGTAGTGCTGAACTGAGTCAAGTCCTTTTGCATTCAGTTTGTGCTAATAATTTCCTTATCTTTTATACATTAACATCTGGAATTAATAGTAAATTCAGATCTGCTTATACACATGCCCTGCAGATGCAGACATCTAAACAATGCAATATGCTGGAAGGATTGTGGGGAAGAACGTCAGTCTGATAAGAGCTTGTCTGGACACTACAGCTAGTAACACCACTTAGTTTTTTGAAAAGGGAAAATAGAAATCAGAGGTAAATGCTGTCATACTGTGAGCATTTTATCAGGACCTTACCTCAGAGAAATATGGAATGTCAAAATACAGACACCGCAAAAAGAATTTTTTTCTTAAAAAGTATAAATTAGGTACTATAACAGCATTCTGTTGAATAAAGCCCTCCCTTTCCAAAATGGGAGCTTTGATGAAAATCACAAATACAAGGTGAAGGACAGACTGAAGCATGCAGCCTGCTGAGCCAATGCTTCAGTGAGAACAGATGGTATTCTGAAACAGTCCATTTGTGATCATTCCATAATAAAGATTAAAGTTGCATATTCCCCAACAGAGGTGCTTTCGGCAGCCTGCCAATTTACGAGCAAGTTCTTGGCCCTCCTCTTCCAGCATTTGACTCCTTTTTGGGTTTTTTTTTCAACTAATCTGAATCATATCATTTTCCAGTCATAAAACTTTCTATAAAAAGTGAAAATAAATAAAAGGTTTTATATCGTCATTGTTTTCCTGTTATAATAGTCTATTAACTACAGTAGGAAATTGTTTTATTGTTCCAGACTATGATCTTACAGTAATGTTTTTAGTCATACACATGTTGGAGCTGTACTCCGTTTCCAAGGTGTGCGAGGTTGATAATTACACAATGAATGCAGGGCATTCTCTCATTGACTTTGTCCTTGTGAGCTAAGAAGTGTGGGGGTGTTATAACAGGGCAGCAGCTGTAACTGACATTCTAATCACAGTTGGGAGTCTGATATGAATTAATTTATTTTTTCTTTTTATTGTCTTTTTTTTTTTGTAGTTGGCTGCAAACTGTTATTTTACTGTTTATAGCAGAGCTCATCCCCTGACAGGTTGTATAGTAGCACACAACCATCTGATAACCTAGGATAGCAACAGTGAAAAAAGAGTAAGCTGCTTGTAAATGCTATGTATACAGCTATTACATCACACTTTTAAGCTTAATGTGATCTGACTTTTGATGCATTTCCTGTAAAATTGATAACCGTATTTTCAGAGGTCCATTCTTTTCTGTTATTTTTTTAATATGGCGTGTCAGTTGTAGAACATTGTTTATGTGTCATCTGATTGGGACTACGTTTGAAACAAATATCTGTATGTATATGAAAAAAAGTTTTTTAAAGCAATGCTTGAACTATGAATGCACATATCAGTGTATTGTAACAATGCATAAAAAAATATGTATTGAGGGCCCTGATTCACTCAGAGTTCTTTGGAAGGCATTGAGTTCTTACTGTATTTTGATCAAAGTAGATGTTCATTAAAATTGAAACAAACACTTGCTTTCACCCTTCCTCAATTACTGGCTGTTCAGTAACCATTCAGATGAGGAAGCTTTGTTTGAATTCTGTAATTCTTGTAACACTTGCAGGAATTATGCCAATTTTCAATCTGAGATAGAGAATACTGGTACATACATCAAGGATGTGTTAAGATTAACTAGTGGCTGTATGGGATGTACATAATACTATGTGTTTCTTTCTCTCCCTAAATACTGAGTTTCCTATTATGTTAGATAATGAATGTAAATGCCTTCCTACTGTAAATACCATATATTATCTCTGAAGAGATCTTCTGCCTTCCACTATTATTTTAGAAACCATTAGAGGAACCTTTTTAACATTTAATACTTGGCTGTATTGCTGTACAGTGATTGCCTCATCCTTGAGACTGGTGGCTGTGATGCCACACATAACAAATTTTTTTTACTTCTGTAAATAACACTGAATACGTTTTGAGAATATGGCCAAGCATAAAACAAAATGCCAGATAAATACATTTGAAGCTCTGAAACAATAAGTAATTAAGAATTCTGGGTCTTCTCTTTACTGAAAGAGATAAAAAGGAAGTAAAAAGGGCTTCGCTTCTGCTACAGAGATTCTTGACTAGTATAGCTAGTCATACTGTTTGGGTATAGTGCATGGGTGTGCAGGGTCAAATGTATTAGTTGTATTGTGTTACTGGAGGTGAAACAATTTTGTGGCTTGAATATATCATGGCATGTTCATATCATCTCTGGGCAGGCAAAGAAATAATTCCAAGTAGGCCACAGCCTTAGAAAAGCAAGGTTGCTAAATAAGATAAAAAGATCTTTGAAGGCAAGGCTTGAGTGAGACTTGTAATGCTTTGTGCTATTGAAGTAAATTCTGTTCAACACTAATCAGTGGGAATTGTGACCGTGTTAATAAAAATAGAATATGATAATTTATTAGGTTTTTCTCTGTGCAATGTCATTTTCTCACCTAAAAGAAATAAACCTTGCTTTAGGTTAAATGTTTGAAACTGCTCACAACAGTCATGTTTCTTTGTTCTTTGACTGTCACAATCCAGAGATGTTTCATACACAACTGTTCTGTAACCAGTTCCCCATTTATCTTCAGACATCATGTGAAGAGGTGCAAAAGTGCGTCATAGGAGAACAGACTACACATAAACAATGCTGTTATCTGAAACTAGGCTTTGATTCATGATGTCAAGACTCTTGCTGTGAAGTGCAGCATCCATTACCCATGCTTCATTTCTTCTTTTCAAAGATCTAAGGGTGCACAGTAAAATTGCAATGGGCCACATCATGAGAGGATTCCATATGTTCTTCCTAACAATAAAAACATTTATAAATCTATTTTTTTCCATAACTCACGTATTTTCATAGTGTAGTTGGGAAAGACCCGAATGTTAGTCACTTTGACAAGCTTATAGCATCACCATGGTACTTGAACATACTTTACCTGGCCTAGTTTGTAAAAGTTGCTGACTTTGGCTGACTTTGTAGTGTCTCAAGTAGCAGTAGTGATCTTCATGCTAAAGCTAGCACAAGCACTACCCTCCCAAATGGAGCACAGTCAAGGCAGGGTGATTGTTTCCTTTCTCCTCTTGACTACCTGGTAAAGTCAAACTCTCAGACTAGCACAGGCTGACTACTTTCTAAAGGCACACAGGCTACTCTGGCTGGTTCCTATGAGTAGGTAAGTACTGTGCTCTCCTCATCTCCTGTGACAATGATGACAATCATTTTCGTGTAACTCTGCTCACAGGATGCTAACAGAAGAAAAGCTGGTGGTGTCTCTCCATCAATGCAACCTCTCTTGTTCTCTTTTACAATGCTTCCTTGCAGAGCTCCTTCCTTAGAAGTTGTGTCTCTCCCCCTCTCACTTTAAATGAGCCACATGTGTTTAGTTATGTGTCCCTGAAATACATCATCATCAAAAGGAATGAGAATTTACATGTCCTGCCATGAGAACTGTGTCCTGCCATAGCTTAGTCTCTCTGCATGGCATAGAATAGTCTGGTCCACAGATTGAAACATTTAAAGTCCTCCTAGTTATAACCCAGGAGAAACTCTGAAAGTACCTGACAGCTCTGTTGGTCTTTACTCCTGGAGCAGTTAGCAAAAGCTTCACATGAAGTTAGCACATGAGCTAACTTCATATTAGAGAAACTGTATGTATTAGAGAATACTTCATATTAGAGAAACTGTATGTACATATGCAACATGTGTACCTATGTGTACATTCATTTTTATTGTTAGGTGTGAAACCTGAATTTTTTAGTCCCACATATTTGGTTTGGAGCTGGGGGAGGGAGGGGGTCACTGAAGGCAGCAAAATAAACTGACTCTTGACACCTTCACCTGCTGTTACTCAGGGGAATGTGATGCTGTGACATCTTCCATACCTCTGTTTTTCAATTCATCTAAGGTTACTCAGAAGAGAGACTACTTGAGTATCTGCATCTAAATCTGGGGCGTAAACAGTTGTCCTGTTTTGGGAGCAGGGGGGAAAGGAAGATACAGTGTTAGAAATAATATTTTCATGGCCACAGTTGCATCTGTTCTTACACTTAGGCAAAGTTAGAGGAAGGATATAAAACCATCAGAATAAACCAAGTGGCGAGACTAAGTGGCAAGAAAAATGTTAGAAACACTTAACTATGTTTGGTTTATTTATTTAATCTTCTTTTTACTCCCTTATTTAGTACTTCAGTTCTCTTGCCATTTTTGACTGATTCATAATTGGTGTAACTTATACTCAGTTTACCTCACATTTTGTAATTTTTTGATGCATACTTTTTAGTTGCTGAGTAGAAATGGATG
>KL289236.1:0-11937 GCA_000699545.1 Podiceps cristatus | reverse complement strand
GACGCTTCTCACTGGATTTAGCATCAGTTAGGCAGATGTTTGTATAACGAGTACCTGTATTCCTTCTGAGGTTTGGATATCTATGTAAAATCAAGACTGGAATTTCTCTGTACCTTGAAGTAGGCACTGTTTAGTTACATTAAAAAAATGTTTGCCAGGAACCTGATGTGAAGCTTTCCCCTGTGTGCTTCTGTTCTTCATGCAATGGGTATGTGACTAACTTGGAGGCGAAGTGATCTCACTGGGAAGGGCAGACCCAAACTGGCAGCAGGAGACGTCCTTTGGGCAGTCACTGAGAGCACTGAAGAGTAACTAAAAATAGAGGGATTTTGTTGCTTTTGTGTTTTACACTGTTCGAGTGTTAGTTACTGAGAGATAAATGACAGCAGAGGCAGGACATTCCCCATTGCCTCTTTCTTATGAAAGCTGTTAAACAGCTTTTGAATGTGCCTGTGTCGTTCTTGGTTTGTTTCCTTTCAACTTGGGCTTGTTTCTCCCACCTCTGTGAGTTCATTACTACTGTGAGATCACTGTGCAAAGACTGATTTAATACATGTAGGTAGATCTTCAGCTGGTGTAAATCAGCCTTTAATGTTCTTGGGGTTTGACTCATTTACATCACATTATGATTCAGTCTTTACCTCCGGGCTTAAAATTTATAAGCCAAACAATTTATATTGCAACCATTTCATACTGTTTTACATAACAAACATTTTAAATCCACAGTCTCCTTGGATCCTAATTTTTGGGTTAAATTTTTAGTTATGTCCAGGCAAATGAGCACAGTGTTATTAACTGTGTGCTTTTCCAGACAGATTTTAATTGATGAAGTTCTTTTAAACTAAAGATGCATTGTGTTTGCTGCTGCATGCCTTTGTCCAGTGCAGCTAATTACCAAGACGTGCACATAAGAAAAAGCATTTCTGTTTTCATCATCCTTCCCTGGCTGTGATTCATTCCAGGTTGCCACAATCAAGCATTTG
Organism: Podiceps cristatus; assembly: GCA_000699545.1. NCBI lineage: Eukaryota > Metazoa > Chordata > Aves > Podicipediformes > Podicipedidae > Podiceps > Podiceps cristatus. The sequence goes on along the minus strand of KL289236.1, from coordinate 10,954 downwards.
TAGCATCACAGTTCATTACTGCATAAGTGAGTTTGATGTCACAGAATCGTTGTTTTCTTTGCTGTGACTCTAGTTGATAAGAGGAAGAGACTGTAATTAGGAGGGAAGTTGCTTCTGTGGTACATGTGCGCAGTCTTGGAAATCAGCAGTGATAAAGAAGAGACTACATAAAATTAAATTTTAAATAGAATTATTAAAAGATATGATTTGAAGGTGATACTATATGAAAGAAAAAAGGCAGTTCATGCACCTAAGGTTAATTTTGTCCTAAAAAGGTGAAGCAGGATTCAGACTATTTATATCCAATTTGAATTAGCTGACAACTTGATTACAGACTATTTTGTTGACTGATAGATACATTCAGAGAGATTGAATTCTAGTGCTAAGGAATAGCAACTCCAAATCCAAGAGTTAGAGTGTAAGAAGCAGTAGCATGAATCTCCAAATCATGGTGTATTTTCAGGTACAGTTCCGTTTCAGGAGTCCCTGCTAATTTTCTGGTTTGTGGTTTGGGTGTTGGTGTGATTTACATATCTCTTCGCAGTCACATAGAGATGTGCAGCAGTGTGGCTCTGTGACGGGAGCTGCCCAAGAGTGTGATTGTGCCAGCCCAGCTGGCGCAGGGGGCTGGCACCCAGCAGGCTGCTTTCCCCTTCCCTCTCTTAACCTCTCCTTGACCCAAGTTTTAAGGTTGTATTAAACAGTCATATATAATCTCTGTTTTACTTAAGCTACACTTTTTCTGATTAGAGTGGATGAAGGAACTAGTGGCCTGAAAGCCAGTCAGCTTTCCTGTGCCTAATTAAAGTATTAGATTACTGAAAATACAGTTATCAGGTTTTGAACATCAGTGTTCCTTGCTCTTGTTTACTGCTGTTGTGATATTGCAGTTTCCAATACCAGTAATACAAGTAGATACGCAGTGTAATCAGTAGTGATAGTTTAGATTTTTTTGAAGCATAAAATTAAGGAAATTAAGACCCAACACTTGCATTACTACAGCATCGAAATTAGAATTTTAATAGTCCAAAGTCAGTGCAAAAAATGTTTCATATAACAAACAACATTTCACCATCTTTTTTCATACTATTCCATGCTCAGTTATGACATGACTACTAATGCAAATACTAGTTTTTCAAAATCCTGGCAGGATTATATTATTCTTATCAGTGTTAGATGTCCAAATATTAACTTGGAAAATGTCAGAAGATACACACAGTGAATATAATTTAATGATACTGAGAAGCCATAACATATTTAATGCCTGATTTTGAAGGTTTAAATTTTGTCTTCATTAATGCCAGTTCTTTTTTTAATTGTCATCGGGGTTATTTAACAGCATTGTCAGTATTGTTGGCTGTTCTGGTTTAACCCCAGCAGGCAACTAAGCCCCACACAGCTGCTCACTCACTCCCTCCCGGTGGGATGGGGGAGAGAATCAGAAGGGTAAAGGTGAGAAAACTCATGTGTTGAGATAAAGACAGTTTAATAGAGACAGCAAAAGCAAAGCAAAACAAGGGATTCATTCCCTGCTCCCCATGGGCAGGCAGGTGTTTAGCCATCCCCAGGAAAGCAGGGCTCCGTCACACAGAATGGTGACTTGGGACGACAAACACCATCACTCTGAACATCCCCCTGTTCTTCCTTCTTCCCCCAGCTTTATGTGCTGAGCATGACACCATAGGGTACGGGATACCCCTTGGGTCAGCCGGGGTCCCCTCCCACTGCTTGTGCCCCCCAGCCTCCTCGCTGGTGGGGTGGGGTGAGGAGCAGGAAAGGCCTTGGCTCTGTGCCAGCCCTGCTCAGCTGTGACAAAAATGTCTCTGCATTATCAGCTCAATGCCCAGATGGAGATCAGTGACAAGTGGTGTCCCTCAGGGGTCTGTACTGGTATTGTTTAATACCTTCATCAATGACATAGACACTAGGATCAAGTACACCCTCAGCAGGTTTGTGGATGACACCAAGGTGAGTGGTGCAGTGGGCACGCCTGAGGGAAGGGATGCCATCCAGAGGGACCTGGACAGGCTTGAGAGGTGGGCCTGGGTGAGCCTCATGAGGTTCAACAAAGACAAATAAAAGGTCCTGCGCCTGGGTCAGAGCAACCCCCAGTATCAATACAGGCTGGGGGGTGAAGGGATTGAGAGCAGCCCTGCTGACAAGGACTTGGGGTACAGGTGGGTGGAAAACTGGACATGAGCCAGCAATGTGCGCTGGCAGCCCAGAACCGTCCCCTGGGCTGCATCAAGAGAAGCGTGGCCAGCAGGTCGAAGGAGGGGATTCTGCCCCTCTATTCCTCTCTGGTGAGACCCCACCTGCAGTGCTGTGTCCAGCTCTGGAGCCTCAGCACAGGAAGGACATGGAGCTGTTGGAGTGTGTCCAGAGGAGGCCACAAAAATGATGCAAGGGCTGCAGCACCTCTGCTATGAGAGTTGGGGCTGTTCAGGCTGGAGAAGAGAGGGCTCTGGGAGATCTTATTGCAGCCTTTCAATACTTAAAGGTGGGCCTATAAGAAAGATGAGGAAAAAATTTATTTTTTTTTTTTTAGCAGGGCCTGCTGCAATAGGACAAGGGGTGATGGTTTTAAAGTAAAAGAGAGGAGATATGGACTGGACAGAAGGTAGACATTTTTTACACTGAGGGTGGTGAGGCCCTGGCACAGGTTGCCCAGAGAGGTGGCAGAAGCCCCATCCCTGGAAACATCCAAGGTCAGGCTGGACGGGGCTCTGAGCACCTGGTCTAGGTAATGGTGTCCCTTCTCATTGCAAGGGGTTTGGACTAGATGGCCTTTCAAGGTCCCTTCCAACCCAAACCATTCTATGATTCCATCAACACTGTTTTCATTACAAATCCAAAACACAGCCCCATACTAGCTACTATGGAGAAAAGTAACTCTATCCCAGCCAAAATCAGCACATTGGTGAATTATAGTGTCATTTACTTTTAGTAAGTTTTTTACATGCATTGTTTTACTTTTCCTGTCAAGAAAGTTGTTTTCCTTGGAAAATAAAACACAACACAACAAACAACAACAAACAAAAAAAGCCAAAGCAAAAGAAAGAAATGGAATCATGCTAAGCCTTTTTTGACAGTTTGTAAGTTCACTGGTACCACTAATAAATATTATGAGAAAATTCTCCAATATTTTGCACACTATCTGAAAGTTTATCAACCTGCTTTCTTTTGATTTGACAACACTAAGGAGATATGTACTGATTTTTACCATCAGTTCATTGGGCTTGTGATATTGAAGCCTTACCAGCACATTGAGAATGGTCTCTCAAAATGGAGTTTAGGCTAGATTCTAGACTTGATATTTTTTTTGTGGTAATCAGACAGTTTCTGTAATGTGGACTGAAACTCGTATGCTTGATCTCACCGATAGAAAGCTTGTGGCCCAGTGGGCCTTCCCGTAGCTGCTCTTACTGCTATGAGTCTGCAAGTCTTTATTTCTTGTTTTGCTTTGAAGTCCCAGCTCTTGTGACAAAATGGTGATGGGCTGTACCATCGGTAGTTGTTTGCTTTGTTCAGGGTAACATCTGTTAGACCCAAAATTTTGTTGAAGCCTCACAAGTAACAAATGAGAAATCTCAGAGTCCAATTATGTATATGGTACTAGTGTATTATATTGTAAAAAATAACAAAAAATGCACCAAAAATTATAATGATAATTAGTTTCCCCAGCTGTGCAGGAGAATTAGGTATTTGTTAAGGCATTAGAAAGTAGGGGGATATAGACTGGTCAGTCAAAATATGCTGTTCATCAATGTCCTTAGGATGTGCATTTTTACTACTGGATTCAGTCCCAGAATTATTTGGCTCCATTTTGTATAAGAGATAACTTCATCTCTTTTGTCCTTGCAACAGAGCCTTACAGCGACCGTCACAGTTTTAGCTGGTTAACCACCATAGAAAAGGGAGGTGCACATTTCATGAGTATCCGATTGTAGCAGATCTAGTGCAAATCAGTGAAATGCTACCTGCAAATTAAGCCATCAGTACTCTTTCTTATATGCTACTGCTATTTTTTTAAGGTTGCAAGAGGAGATGATGAAAATGAGTCTGATCTGTAGTTCCTAGCAGCTGACAGGATTTTTTCCTAGTAGATTCTAAATTATAGCGGGATGTAAGATGGGAGCCTTCAGAGGGGGAAAGGTAGGAAAAGGAGGGTGCAGCAAGTATCGAACAGCAATACAGACTGATATGAAAACAAATTAATTCAAAGTTAGACCTGAGTAGGTTCTTAAAAGTGAGGTAGATGAACTCCGTAAGAATTCACTATACAGTTCAGTAAGGTTCTTTGAAAATCATTCTGGCATAGAGTATATATTTTTAACACTTCACAGTGAGAGCAAAAGCAGTATACAGATTTTTTTGTAAGTCTTCTAATGTCAAATTAAAAGATTTCTTTGACCCCTTAACTAATCACACCTTTATTAAAAATCTATTTAAAGTATTCCATTGTTTTCCATAAATATTCATGTTTATTGTAATAAGCACTTTACAGATTTATTTTAATTCCACCAAAAACCCTCCAGTGGCTAGAAAACTTCATATTCAAGTCCAGGTGTACAGACAAATTTGGAATGTATTTCTAAGATGCTGTAGCATAGTTATTAAGAGTATTATTAATGACAGCTATTTTTGTTGTTGGTTTTGATTGCCACAAGAGAACACAGGAGCTTGCAGCTGGGATTCTTTGAAGCAACATTCTATTCTTTAGGGAGCTGTTATTTCTATAAAAACAATGAAATCAGTTAGCATAGGTAATAAAATAATTATAGTAATTTATTTTGGCTATTAAGTGTTGAATCCCCTTAGCTAATCATCCACTTAAAGCTGTTACTCAAAGTGCCCTGGTAGCTTTTGCCTTACAGTTAAACATGATGAATTCTTATTCACTGATAAATCAATTTTTAATACATTTCTGCTGTGCTTTTCTACTAGAGTTAATCTGATCACTCTCAATAATGTAATGTATTGTTACCCAAAATTAGTACAGGATATTTCCAATTGTCCCATCAATAAGAACAGTCATTGCTTGACTTTGTTGTACCTGGTTACAACTGTACTTGAAGCTAACTTGGTTGGATTTAGAAAAAACTCATTGCTCAAAAACAAAATCAGTATTAGAGGAAAATTTGTTCATGGTGTGTGTGAGCTGGCTGGACATCCATCCAGCCTGTGCATCATCACAAGTTCTCGTCTTCCAGGAGAGGAGAAGCACACTAATTACTGCTCTGAATCCAGTACAAGCCATTCTCTTTGACTAATTTAAATTTTGCTTAATTTTACTTTGTTGTGGCTTCTAATAAGCCCTTTAGATGACCAAAACCAAACCAGACAAATGTTAATTTCTGTCTGAACTCGGAAAATAGTATTAGTCTTGCTTAAGAGAACAACTGTAGGTCTTCCTTTTATAGAGCAAGAGTCCAGGGAATCTGAAAAAGGTCTGATTCGAACTCCTCTTTACAGAATGACCATATTTATGTACAGAGATCAAAATTTGATCCTTCAGAATGTTATTGCTAAAGTACTACTGAATAGATCATTATAGAGTAACTGACTGCAATCAAATTCTGTCATCTTTAGAGAAAAAATCATCTTTTGTGTTTTAACAGCACTTCCCTTGAATTGATTCAACTACTCATTTCCTCAGATAGAGGACAGTAGAAAGCTATTCAGTGAAAATTTTATGACTTAGATGAACACATATATATGGGTTATAGAATTAAGATACTATCAACTTGTCTGTAAACATATGATCTAAAATCAATTGAAATCAGTAAAAAATGTTCCAAAGACTTCAGGAGGCTTACAGTCAGATTATATGGGCTATATCCAGCAAGAGGTGTAAACATGACTAAATCCAAGTATGTGAACGGTTCCAGTGAGGTTCACCCTTGCAGTGTCATTCTTTTTCTCTAAGTCAGAGCCTTACAAGCATATGAAAAAATGAAAAATCCCTCAGTGAAAAACTGTGTATCAGTAGCAACAATCTATATTGAAGTTGATACTGCAGTGGTAATTTTAGCTACTTTACTACTGTATTTTATCCCCCAGGCCACGGAAAGCGAGAGCTTCTAAAGTAGTAAATCTACTCAAGGAAGAAAGTTGAATTTTGAAATAAGTAGAAAAGAGATTCCAGGATTGAGGTAATCCAAATATGGCTTCTTAAATGTATGGGCTTCATGATGATCATAAGGGGTTTGAAAGTCTGGCAATTTCTAGAAGGGTGTTTGGGATGGCAGTTGTTTGGTTTTTCTGTCTATCTGATGTTTGATTTTATTTTGCCTCATAATGCTTAACAGTGGTGACTATTTTCAGGCAGTTTCAGTGTTTGGTACTCCTGAGAAGTGCAGGGACAATCTTTCCCTCAAAAGTGCTCTAGAACTGAGAAGAAAACATTGGCTTAGCGTGAGGATTTTAAGGAAAAAAGCCAGTTGTCCTCTTGCTAGGTATGTCACCTTTTGCACCCCAATAAAATTCTAATTAATCCTCAAAAGTTAAGCAAAATCTGTTAGGCTATGATAGAATTTATACATCATTGAAACTATTCTCTGGATCTCTGCTTTTAAATACTAACTGACTAAGAACTCAGGATGTTGGGAAGACTATTATAAAGGGATTTTGATGCCCCCATTTCTCTCTTTTTTTTTTTTTTTTTTTTTTTATGGGATGATTTTTATTTTCTTTTTGGAGAGATATGAATTAACATCTTTTGAGAGTTTCAGTCAGGGAGTAAATAGGAATGTAAACTCTGCAGTGAATCGTTTTATTCTTTTAGGAATCACATTTTACTCACAGTGAAGTACCAAAAATTTCTATCTTTCATGAAAAGGATTAAATTAAGCTATGCTGCATAAGATACTTTGACAATTCTTATAGAATATAATGATGAGTGTTTTGATAAAAATGATCTTTTTAAGGAAAGACTTTAAAATATATTTGTTCTGTTTCTGCAAGGCTTTAATGGTTGAAATATATTTGGGTTTGGTTTTGTTTCTGTTTTTTTTTTCATGTCTGACTGTTAATAGCTAATGCGGAGATTTCTTTTTCTTTATTGTGCCTCTCAATGTATTATTCACTTACATATCTTGGTAGAGGCAATGTCGATGTCTCCTTTAACATGAAAGTGAGGGAGTGGCAAGGTGACAAGAGATGACATGGTTATTGTCCCCCATGAAAGAATTCTGCAATGCACAGTTTGAGATCACCTGTAACATAAAAAGCAAAATAAACACATTCTTCTTTTCAGCTTTCATAACCCTTATAAAGAACCTGGAATATGGTCTTCCAGTCAAAATTACTCTAAATAGTCTAGTATTTGTTTGTTTATAATTAATTTAAATTAGAAAGAGCTTACATTTCTTGGAAAAGTAAAAAACTCTCCCGGTAATTACTCTGCTTCAAAAATGGAAATTTAAAGTCCAATCTGATAAATGCAGGTCTGATTAATTTAATGTTAGTAACTTAATTGGGAATAATAAAAATTTAAAGATATATACAATTGTTCATGACTTAAGAACAGAATCTGGTTATTTCAATCGTTTACAAAATACCTTTCATATTCTATAATTTAATTTGTAATTTTGTTAGAAACCTGTAATTTTATATTTGCTTCACAGTAACAATACAACTGGCAAGAGAAAAGTTAATCACACATTATGCCATGTTCCTAAAGACTGCTGTAGAGATCATTTGATTACCAAGCATCATAGCTTTCTCTGTGCACATGAAAAGAGCTTGAAAATGTACTAAAATAATAATTTATAGTGGGAAAATAACTAAGATTACAAAGTGCAACCTCTAAAAGTGTACTTTTTGTAAAGTCAGTATCATGTTGTGAAACAACTCGCTAATGGTTTTTGACTGCTTTTGTTCATCAGCATTTTATTCAAGGTTTCCTTTAAGTCTTAAGACCTTCTTTACTTTCTGTTTTGATAAATGTTGGAAATGGGAAAGGCAGTAGTACAAGAAATACAAATTTGCAGGCGAGAGAGTGTGTTACTGTGGTGGTCAATTTAGGGATATCACTGTATAAGAATCTTACATTTAAAAAAACTTAGAAAAAAGTCACTCTGAGCTCATGGTCGAACAGTACAGTACCCACAGACTTTTTCAGTTACCATGAAGCTTTTCCTTTCCTAAAATATAGCAAAATCTGTTCACTTTAGAAGCAAGAAAAAATTTCTGTAAGTGATGGATTTAACACACTGGATAACCTTTTCATTAGACAATTATGTGTTTCAGTCCATGGGATATGGAGTGTATATTTTTTTGTACTACATTTTCAGATGTCAATGACCCTATTTCATGGAATATAAGTCACACTGTGAATTTAAAGATCTGAAGAAAATCAATAGATGAGACATTGAAGACTTATATCAACTGAAAATATTTTTGGGGTTTTTTTTCTCTCTTTTTTAATCTTTTTTTGCTGAAAGCTCAACCCAAACATCAAAAAACCATTGAACAACTTGGCTAATAATTACTAGAGTCTTGGATTTTACTGTAAAGAGCTTTTGTATCCTAGCAGTATTTGAAGTCCTAATCCACTAGGTACAATACCTCTGGGTAAAACACCAGCAATGTGAGAAAGAGTTAATCCATTGAGTAATAAAAAGTATTGCTTTACATCAATTCTGAAAATCTCTTACCTTCAAAATCAGTAAAATGCAAATTCTACAGACATAATTCATATTAAACTAAGAGTAATTAACATAATTACATTTATAATTACATATGCATGCATTTGGTGTTAATAGTAGGGGAGACATTTTCACAAATACACCTTTCACTAGTACCTTAATCAAAGTTAAAAAAATTAGACTGTCCTTTAATATGCTTCCCCCCTATAGTTCTCATATATGCACGTGAAACAATCACTTTGTTCCTGTTTATTTCTAACCTGTCTCACAGACTTGAAGATTCAGTTTTGGACACTTGAAATTTTAAGAGCAAGCCATACTCTGAGAAGTGCATGATTAGGAGTTTAAACATAAATTTCTCAGAAAAATAGACTGAATCACCATATGCACAGATTATATGCTATCCAACAGGTTTAATCCTGAAAAAGATGCTGTTTATGAATACTTTAGCAGAGATGCAATTTTATATTCTCTTAATAAGCTGTTTAGGATTTGTGAACAGGCAGAGCGTTGGAGCTCTCTGCTTAATTCTCTTGTATGCAGGGATGTAAACTATGAAAATGACTTTAATAGAGAAATGTGAGAGGAAATGAAGACTACAACAAAGTGGAAAACACAGCCCCAGTCGAACTATCACAGATCTCAAGGATACTTATCCTGCCATTTAGTTAGAGTTAATAATCATTTAACCTTTTTGAATGAACAAAATACCAGCAAAAAAGGCAATTCTTAATGCAATACAAATTTAAACAGAAAATTTAAAAAAAAAAAAAAAAAAAACTCAGTGCAAGTATACAGAGCAAATATTTATTGAATATTATTCATCCACTTGGTTTCTACTCAGGAAACAGGGTTTGTTGGAAGGACTCTGAAAGACAGGTATATATTTGTCTCAGATAAATAATCATATTTATCCATGATGAAGCAAAACCACAGTTTGTGTATGGTATATAAAAAAACTCCCACATTTGTATAGTAACAACTCAGAAGTTGTTGATAATTTTCATCATTGTAATTTCTTTATTTTATGTCTTTATGTTAATTTTCAGTTAAAAATATAAATAATAAACAGTGAGGAGAACATCTTCAGTTTACAGAAAGTCTGTGTTTCTGTAGATACGTTTGTGTTTTAATTAGATAACATTTTTTAATTTTAGTTGTTTGATGCTGTATTTCTCAAGTAGAATTGTGCACATAAATTGATAAGAATTCATCTTAAGGCTATGTTCAGCTTAATGATACATATGAGAGTGATTATGCATCTGAAAAATTGCTGACAAGGTAATTAAAAAGCTAAAACACTCTAAAAAATCAACCATAAGTCTCAGACTGAGTCGGCAAGCATTTTGGCTCAAAAATTTGTCCCTGCTTTACTTCTAATGATGGTTAATTTTAAAAAACTAGCCATACTTAACTACAGATTTAATGCAGTATTGTAACAATTTTGTTCATTTTATAATGTGTCATCCTGCTTTCAGGTTCTTCAGACAGTATTTTAGAGGCTGTTTTTCTAAAGACAGGACATTAGAAGTACAGGCAAACTTATGCTGCCTAACCAGTTATGGTGGGAACTTTGTAGAGAAGACGGATTGCTATAAAACTGTTGTAAGATACACACAGTTTAGTGCTGCACATTCTTCCAGCTGAGAATTTATAATGCAGAACTTCACTTTGAGAGTCAAATTGTCTAACATGTAATAAAAAGTCACCCTAGATTTGTAAATGTCAAGAACAACAATGTGAGCATCAGACAAAAGTGGATAATATTGAAAGAGAATATCTCAGACATCTACATGGATGTGAAAACTGTGACCAAGGAAGATGAAATAACTTGCTTAAGGTCTGAGTAGGACTTGGATCTCTTGTGCATCATCACTACGCTATACTTCTCACACAATATTGCCTAAATCTTATATGTCCAATTGACATGCTTTTGCTTATTCAGTTGATCTAATAAAATTTGGATACTTTCCAGTATTGATAGATTTAAGTGTGGCTTAATGGCAGAATCACTACTCTTCTAATCTTGGAACTGCCATATCTCAATTGAAATTCCAGGCCAGGTTGGGTGGGGCTTTGAGCAGCCTTGGTCTATTGTGAGGTGTCCCTGCCCATGGCAGGGGGGTTGTCACTAGATGCTCTTTAAGGACCCTTCCAACCCAAACCGTTCTGTGATTTTATGAAATTCACTTTCTTTGATTGAGAAACATTGTGCATTGTTTTTAAACGTTGCTTCAAAAAGTTTAGGTCTTCCGCAAGATCTTACAGTTCTACCCTCTTGTCCTGGTTTCAGCCAGGATGGA
>JMFS01136109.1:0-16844 GCA_000699545.1 Podiceps cristatus | reverse complement strand
GTAGGGTAACACAGCCACAGATGTTTTTGAGAAAGGGGATAAAATAATACAGATTCTTCCAGAAGCTGTCTTGACCCTAAAGCAAAGTGAGGTCAAAGAACCTGCACAGGAGATCCAGTTTTTAGGAATAAAATGTCAAGATGGACGTCATCAGATCCCAGCAGATGTGATCAACAAAATAGCAGCTATGTCCCCGCCAACTAACAAAAAGAAAACCTAAGCTTTCTTGGTTGTTGTGTGTTTCTGGAGAATGCATATTCCAAATTAAAATTGCATTGTAAGCCCTCTCTATCAAGTGACACGAAAGAAGAAAAAACTCAAATGGTACCCTGAGCAACGCCAAGCTTTTGAACAAATTAAACAGGAGATAGTTCATGCAGTGTCCCTAGGACCAGTCCAGGCAGATCAGGATGTAAAAATCGTGCTGTACACTGCAGCTGAGGAGAATGGTCTTACCTGGAGCCTCTGGCAGAAAACAGTAGGGGTTTTGGAGCCGGGAATATACGGAATCTGAGGCCCCGTATACTCCAACCGAAAGAGAGATATTGGCAGCATATGAAGGGGTTTGAGCTGCTTCAGAGGTGGTTGGTACTGAAGCACAGCTCCTCCTGGCACCCCAAATGCTGGTGCTGGGCTGGATGTTCAAAGGGAGGATCCCCTCTACACATCATGCAACTGACGTCACATGGGTTGCAGTGATCACAGAGAGGGCTCAAATAGGAAACCCCTGTCACCCAGGAATCCTGGAAGTGATCATGGACTGAAAAGAAGGCAAAGATTTCAGGATGCCAGCCGAGGAAGAGGTGACACATGCTGAAGAGGCCCCACCATACAATTAACTGCCAAAAGATGAGAAGCGATATGCCCTGTTCGCTGATGGTTCCTGTCCTATTGTGAGAAAGCATCAAAGGTGAAAGTGTCCTGTATGGACTACTATAGGGCAAGCTGCAGAAAATGCCAAAGGAGAAGGTAGATCAAGTGTCTTTGAAGAGATGAAAGCCATCTAGCTGGCTTTAGATATTGCAGACTGAGAGAAGTGGCCCGTGCTCTATCTCTATACTGACTCATGAATGGTGACAAATGCCCCGTGGGTGTGGTAACAGCAATGGAAGCAGAGCAACAGAACAGAGGCAAACCCATCTGGGTTGCCAAATAGTCGCAAGATATTTCTGCCCGGCTAGAGAAGCTGGTTATAAAAGTGCACCATGTAGGTGCCCACATACCCAGGAGTCAAGCAAGTTCCCACTGAGGAACATAGAAACCGCCATCAGGTGGATTAGGCTGCTGGGATTGAAGTGGCACAGGTGGATCTGGACTGACAACATAAAAGTGAATTACTCCTCATTCAATGGGCCCGTGACAGCTCAGGCCACCAGGGAAGAGAAGCAATGTATGGATGGGCTCATGATCAAGGGGTGGGCTTGACCAGGGGCACTATTGCACAGTTTATCCATGAGCGTGAAACATGTGCTTCAATCAAGCAAGCCAAGTGGTCAAAGCCTCTTTGGTAGGGAGGATGGCGGCTGAAATATAAATATGGTGAGGCCTGGCAGATTGATTACATCACACTCCCACAGACCCGCCAAGGTAAGCACTATGTGCTTACAATGGCAGTAGCAACCACTGGATGGCTGGAAACATATCCCATGCCCCATGCCACCACTTGGAACACTATCCTGGACCTTGAAAGACAAGAATATTTTGGGGAAGACAGTCTATCTTGGTCCTGCCTCAGGCAAAGGCAAACCAATCCGTGGAATTGCTTTTGGTCAAGGATCTGGGTGTACTTGGTGGGTGATGTGAAAGGATGGGGAGGTCTGATGTGTATCTCAAAGGGATTTGATTTTGGTTGAGTATAGCTAATGAATAAATTTGTATGACATTAATTTTTATATAATCCTGTCACTATTTGTCCTTATTGGTGTTGCTATATGCCAGATCAATGTTATTAATGCAAGAATTAAACAAATTAATAAAGAAGGAACCATTAATAAAATTGGGCAAAAGTGGCTAATGGAAGCAGAACTGGCTTTAGCCACTGGCACCCAGCAACTTCCTCAAGACATGAAGAACTTTAACCCATGGGCTGTGGACATGGCACACTAGCCATGGCAGATGCCACAACTGCAAGTTCCAGGTGCAACATGCAACAATCCAACACTACACACCATCCTCCCACTGCATCCAGTGTCACCTGCCGCACTGCACCAAAATCCAGTCCTGTTTCTCCGATCAAGCAAACTACGCATCATCTCTACTGCCCGAAGAGACTATTATGAGAGATGGAGCCCAAAGTCATGGACTAAATTAACTCTATAGACACTTTGAAGGGATGGTCCATAGACTAAGGGAATGATGTCTTTGTGTGTGTGTGTATTTATATATACATACATATGAATGACGGTGTTGGTGAGTAATCAGAAAGTGTGGGGCCTGAGCATGACATAGATGGTGTAGAATAAGGAGTGGATAATATCCTGGTTCTGACTGGGATAGGGTTAATTTTCACCAGAACCTGGCCAGGGGGCTATTCTATACCATGTGACCACCATGCTCCCTATATAGAGGGGGAGGGCACAGAGTGGGTGGTAATCCATGCTGTGGACCAGCTGGAGAAAATTCTTTACAATGAGGGTGGTAAAGCACTGGAACGGGTTGCCCAGAGAAGTGGTGGATGCCCCATCCCTGGAAACATTCAAGACCAGGTTGGACGGGGCTCTGAGCAACCTGATCTGGGTAATGGTGTCCCTGCTCACTGCAGGGGGGGTGGACTAGATGACCGCTAGCGGTCCCTTCCAACCCAAAACATTCTATGATTCTATGATTCTATGGACCTGGTGTTGGGATCCCAGCAGTGAGCAACCTGTGCTGTGAAACACACCTTAAATGCTATTATTGTTATTGTTGGAGTTGGTTTGTTTGTTTACTTCCCCTTTGGTGTCCTTTTAAACTGCTATTGTTCCAACCCATGATTTTTGTCTCTGTTTTCTGATTGTCTCCCCCACCCTGATGGGAAGGGGAGCGAGAGAGCAGACTCTTGGTGCCCAGCCTCCATCTTGGGATAAACCATGACAGAGTAGAAGTGATTGCTGATGCTTCTGTTTTCTCCTCTTGTTGTGAAACTCACTTGTTGTAAAACTGTTTCACTATGGGTTTTCACTCTATAGTTAAATACACACACACATATGTGTGTATATATGTATATGTTTTAAATTATGTTCTTTTAGAAGAACTTGGTTAGGTATCAGGGACAAAACCTGTTTGGTTGGTTTGAGCAACTGCACAGTAGGTGAAGATGAGACTTGTGAAAGCAAGGAGAAAGACTATAAGAGCAGTGAAGAATGCACATAAGAAAAACTTTCCAGAAAGCAGAACATCTTGGAAAGTGCCTTTAGTAGTTTTTGGGTGTTCACATTAAGAAAATGATGGAGGCCATCCACTTCAAAGTTCTGGAAAAGTTTAAATGCTGTAAGGCACATTTTGAAACCTTTATATTTTATGACAACTTCTATTTGCTATTGATGTGTTAAAATTTTGTTCTTACCTGCCATGGGGATCATCGTATTAAAAAATTATTTTGCAAACAATTCTAAATGACATTTTTAGAGAATGTTTTCTGCAACAGCAGAAGACTGAACTTAAAGCTAATGGTCCCTTTCAGGTCTATGTTCTCATGCTATGAAACTCCTTAGAACAATTTGGACCTTAATACCAATTACCTCCCAAACTTTTTTACTGAATCTTACTTTTCCATATTTTTAAGCATTTCAAACCATAGTTAAGTTTAGCTGTTGCACTGCTGCCCACTAAATTCAGAGAGATGATACGAATGCCTGAATCTCAAACTTCATGTGTTGCCATGACAATAGACACATTGTTTACTGCCATGATACTTAGACACTTGGAAAGGATTTACTTTGGTTTTTTTTTTCTGTTCAAAATTAGTTCACTACTCTAAGCTTATCATGCAGACTCTCTCCGTACTTGGTGGAGAAACACAGGACATTCAGAAGACTGATTTCTTCTGAAGTCAGATTGCAAAATATGTGGGATAATTGTCTCTCAAGCAACCCATTGTAAAGGATGTAGTTTACATGATCAGCTCAGACTAGACAGCAAGATTTTAGAGAGCTAGAGAAATTAGATGGATCTCACATTCACTGTTGAGTTATGCAGACTATCCCTTAGCAAACCTGTCTCTTCCCAGTCTTTTTGATTAAAAAAAAGACTGTTCAATATTAATGACATAATAGGATTGAGAGCACCCTCAGCAAGTTTGTGGATGATACCAAGCTGAGTAGTGCAGATGATATGCTTGAGGGAAGGGATGCCATCCAGAGGGACCCTGACAGCCTTAAGGAGTGGGTGAACCTCATCAAGTTCAGCAAGGCCACATGCCTGTATTTAATCTCACTAGAGTTTGAGTTAAACCTGTATTACATCTCTTTGTGTATGTACAGAGAAAGCTTATACCACTAGAGGTCCAAAGCTCACAGTCTTGAGGTTATGGTGTGCCTGTTCAATCATAGAATCATGGAATTGTTTAGATTGGAAGAGACCTTTAAGATCATTGAGTCCAACTGTTAACACTGCCAAGTCCACTACCCAACTGTGTCCCTAAGTGTCCCATCTAAATGTCTTTTAAATATTTCCAGGGATGGTGACTCCACCACTTCCCTGAGCAGCCTGCTCCAACACTTGACAACTCTTTTGGTGAAGTAATGTTTCCTAATATCCAATCTAAACCTCCCCTGTTGCAATTTGAGGCCATTTCCTCTTGTCCTATTGCTTGTTACTTGGGAGAAGAGACTGACACTCACATCTCTACAACCACCTTTCAGGTAGTTGTGGAGAGTGATGAGGTCTCCCCCGAGATTCCTTTTCTCCAGGCTAAACAACCCCAGTTCCCTCAGCTGCTCTTCATAGGACTTGTGCTCCAGACCCTTCACCAGCTTCGTTGACCTTCTCTGGACACGTTCCAGCACCACAATGTCTTTCTTGTAGTGAGGGGCCCAACACTGAAGACAGTATTCAAGGTGTGGCCTCACCAGTGCTGAGTACAGGGGAACTTCTCTACTCCTGATGGCCACATGATTTCTGATACAAGCCAGGATGCTACTGGCTTTTTTGGCCACCTGGGCACACTGCTGGCTCATATTTAGTCGGCTGTCAACCAACACCCCCAGGTCCTTTTCCATCAGGCGGCTTTCCAGCCACTCCTCCCCAAGCCTGTACCGTTGCCTGGGGTTGTTGTGACAGAAGCGGAGGACTGGGCACTTGGCCTTGTTAAACCTCATACAATTGATCTTGGCCCATTGTTCCAGCCTGTCCAGATCACTCTGCATCACCTTCCTACCCTCAAGAAGATCAACAGTCCCACCCATCTTGGCGTCCTCTGCAAACTTACTGAGGGTGCGCTCCAGTTTCTCCAGTAGAATGCTGTGGGAAATGGTCTCAAAGGCTTTCCTAAAGTCTAGGTAGATAATATCCACAGCCTTTCCCTCATTCACTAAGCAGGTCATCTTGTCATAGAAACAGATCAGGTTAGTCAAGCATGACCCGCCTTTTATAAACCCATGCTGACTGGGCCTGATCACCTGGTTGTCCAGTATGTGCCATGTGATGGCACTCAAGATGTCTCTATAACTGTCCCTATCACCAAAGTCAGACTGACAGGCCTGTAGTTCTCCTGATCCTCCTTTTGGCTCTTCTTGTAGATGGGTGCCACATTTGTTAACCTCCAGTAAACTGAGACCTCCCTGGTTAGCCAAGGCTGCTGATAAATGTTGGAAAGTGGCTTGGTGAACATGTCCACCAGCTTCCTCAGTAGCCTTGGGTGAATCCCATCTGACCCCATAGACCTGTGTGTGCCCGAGTGTTGTAGTGTTGGATTATAGGGATTTCATTCTGTTCCACATCCCTGTTTTCCAGCTAAGGGGTCTGGGTACCTAGAGAACAGCTAGTCTAACTATTAAAGACTGCAGCAAAGTAGGCATTAAGTACTTCAGGCTTCTCTTCATCCTTTGTCACTATGTTTTCCCCTGCATCCAAAAAAAAAGGATGGAGATTCTCCTCAGCCTTCCTTTTCTTGCTAATGTATTTATAGAAACATTGTATTTTGTCTTTTATGGCAGCAGTCAGGTTAAGTACTTGTTGGGCTTTGTCCCTTCTAGTTTTCTCCCTACATAACCTCACAACATTTTTGTGATCCTTCTGAGTTGCCTACCCAACCTTCTGCCTGACCTTCTTCCAAAGGTCATAAACTTTTTCCTGAGTTCCAGCCAAAGCTCTCTGTTCATCTAGGCCCATCTTCTTCCCCACGGGCTTGTCTTTCAGCACATGGGGATGGCCTGCTCCTGCATCTTTAAGATTTCCCTCTTGAAGAATGTTCAGCCTTCCTGGACTCCTTTGCCCATCAGATCTGCCTCCCAAGGACTCTGTCCACCAGTCTCCTAAACAGGACAAATTCTGCCCACCGGAAGTCCAATTTAGCAGTTCTGCTGACCCTCCTCCTTAATTCTACGAGGATCAAAAACTATCATTTTGTCATCTGTATGCCCAAGATGACCTCTAACTATCAGATCAATCACAAATCCTTCTCTGTTTGCAAACAAGTCCAGCAGCACACCTTCCCTAGCTGAGTCACTCACCAGCTGTATCAGGAAATTATCTTTCACACACTCCAGGAACCCCCTAGACTGTTTCCTCTCTGATGTATTTTATTTCTAGCAGACATCTGGGAAGTTAAGTCCCCCATGAGAACAAAGGCTAACGATTGTGAGGCTTCTCCCAGCTGCTTATAGAGTATTTCATCTGCCTCTTCATCCTGGTTTGGTGGTCTATAACAGACCATGATATCTGCCTTGTTCCCCCTGATTCTTACCCATAAACACTCAACGCTATTGTCACCATCCTTAAGCCCTAGACAATCAAAACACTCCCTAACACACAGGGCTACCCCACCACCTCTCCTTCCTTGCCTAACCCTCCTGAAGAGTTTACAGCCATCCTGTGCAGCACTCCAGTTGTGCAAGTCGCCTCACTATGTTCCCATGATGAAAACTTTATCATAGTTTCGCCCCTGCACAATGTCTTCCAGCCTCTCCTGTTTGTTGCTCATGCCGTGTGCATTGGTGTAGATGCACTTCAGTTGGGCTGCTAATCCTGGCAGCTTTCTGGAGGGAGAAGCCCTAATTCCTATGTAACCGTTCTGAGCCACTTCTGTGGTTTCTAACACATCAATTACCCTTGTGTCTTTGCTGTTTCATGGATCTCCATCCCTACTTCCACTGATGAGATGACAGACTGAAGGACCTCGCTAGAGCACACTGTCCCTCAAACATTGCCTTGCTGCTCCCAGGCTTATCTTTAGTGAAACTGGTTTTATCCTTTTCCCCCCTTCAAATCTAGTTTAAAGCTCTTGTGATGAATCCAGCTAACTCCTGTGCAAAGATTCTTCTCCTTCTTTGAGACAAGTGAACCCCATCTGTTGTCAGCAGGCCTGGTGTTGTGTAAACTGACCCATGATCAAAACCCACAAAATTCTGGTGATGACACCAGGCTTGGAGACAGGTGATGATCTGCAGGCTCTTCCTGTTTCTTCCCTCATCATTCCCTACAACTGGAAGGATAGAGAAGAGCACTACTTGTGCTCTAGATCTCTTAACTGGTTGTTAACCTTGAGAGTTTCCCATAACAATGACTCATTTGCTTTTTCTTTATGGAAGTAGTTTTGACACAGGGTGTATGCCAACTTAACCTCAATAAAACCTTGGAGCTAAATAATCCATCATCCTCATCATTGTTTGGTTCTACTTGCAGAGCCTCATACCTATGATGCAAAGGTACCTGGGAAGGTGGGGTGGTTATGGAGGAGATGATCCTGCTGTGCCAGGCAGGACCTTGTTGCCATTGCCCCCATCCCTTGAGTCACTGTGTTCAGCCTGATGAAGCGAGGATAGGGAATCCTCTGTGCCCTGTCTGCCTGTTGGGCCTAACCCACAAAAGGTAGGGTTTGATTCCAGGACTCTCTCTCTCTCCCCCCACCCACGCCCCGATACTCCCCAACCTACTCACCTCCTTCTAGAGCTCTGTCACTAAGTGAAGGAGTTCCTCTCTCTGGGTACACAACCCACAGCTGTGCTCACTCCTGCTGTCTGATACTGGCACAAGAGCAGGGCTCACCCTGAAGCCTGGCACCAGGGCAGCAGCATGTTCCCACCACAGCTTGGTCTGGGAAGCATCAGTCATGGTGTGTGCAGAGCTTACAGAGGCCATGGGTCTCTGGCCTGTGGATACCATTGCTCCCTGGTTGAGCTGGCAGAGCATCAGTGCCCTGCTGCATGCCCTTCTGTGAAATCCCTGTTTGCCTGCCCTGTTTACAATGCTCCTGTTCACTAGCGTTCTTTAAGGCCTTTTTTTGGGGGGGTGGGGGTGTGGGGCTTGGTCGCCATTGCTCCTGGCCCTACCCAGGTTTTGTCATAGAATCATAGAATCATAGAACCATAGAATGTTTTGGGTTGGAAGGGACCCCCAGAGCCCATCTAGTCCAACCCCCCCTGCAGTGAGCAGGGACACCATTACCCAGATCAGGTTGCTCAGAGCCCAGTCCAACCTGGGCTTGAATGTTTCCCAGGATGGGGCCTCCACCACCTCTCTAGGCAACCCCTTCCAGTGCTTCACCACCCTCATTGTAAAGAATTTCTTCTTAATATCCAATCTAAACCTACCCTGTTTTAGTTTAAAACCATTACCCCTTGTCCTGTCACAGCTTGCTCATGTTGTCAAGGACACCCCTATCCTTGTCAGCCTCAGCTGCATGAGCTGACAGTTCCTGGCGGGTCTCTTGGCTCCCTCTGAGGTTCTCCAGTTTAGGAAACCCTGTGCTCCTCTCTAGGGCGCTCCACTGCAGATCCTGCCAGCACCAGAGATTCTCACCTTGGCAGTCAGCTCATTCTTCTGACTAGAAACATTCTGGCTTCTCATAAATTCTGAATTTCAAAACTAGGCTCCAGTAGGAGAAAAGAGAAGAAATACTGAGTGGAATATAAGAATATAGAATAAACAGTTATTCTATAACTGATCTAAAAAGACTTTCTTTTGCATTATCAACTCAATTGCATTATAAAGAATATTTTGAGTTACAAGAAACATGGGTTATGGTTGCAAATGACCTCTTAAAATGCTACAGTATGAAGTGGGTCCAGGTTCCTCACATAGGTCATTAATAACAAATATAAAATACAATGTATCACCTTTACTGCTTCAAAGTAATGATTTATCTAACCCTAGTTACAGAGAAGCAGTTAACATGATACATGCTCTTGCCAACTTTCATTTAATCACTCCATACAATCAATATCTCCCATTTTTCAATTGAATTTTAACATTTCACCTTGCAAGAAGCACAATGATAAAGGGTTTCAAAAATCCATTTTCTTCTACTAAACACATGGCATAGAGCAGTGTTTAATTAAAATACATATATTTTATTGTATTGACATTGTTCTAATGTTTAAAAAAATCTCATCCCAGTAAAGTCTTGTGTTTCTCCTTCTGAGTCAGTGATAGGTAACTTTGTGGTTTTCACAGTTTTTGTTTATGATAGAATTCTAGCAGAGATGTAGAGAGGTACAGTAGAGCTGACAGGTTAGTTATGTGTTAGCAAGCCACTACTTAATTTTCCTCAATATTTGCCAAAGGATTAAGGGTGACATATTTGATCTGATACAAGTTAAACTGTTAGGTCCGTACTGAATGGAAGTCTCTTTATCTCTTTCCCAAGGAAGATATTTATCTCACATTATTTTTATTCTCATACTACCTACTCAATAGGTAATGTATCCTATAAACTGCACTTTACATTAGTTTGTGGTGTCAGCTGTCATTGTGTTTTCACATACCATTCATTGTTGCTATCAATTTGGAAATCAAGGCCAGATGCATGATTATAAAGATAAGGTATGGGATGAGATGGGATGGAATGGGTGGGATCCAGTATGAAGTTCTGAAGTAATGTGAAAGACAAAGGAAGAATTGGGGAGTTAAGGAACAGAAAGCCACAACCCTCTGAACATCTTTAGAAAAAACTTTATCTGTAAACTATAATTCCTTCTGAAGCTTAATTACTTATGCTGATCAAAAAACCCTCAGATAGCATCTTCATTTTCAAAGGACAAATGGCTGTGCAAAAGTATCCTATGACCCTAGTTCACTAACACACCAAATTTGACTTTAGCATTGCTGGCATGAGACTATGTAAGGCAAGGATACATGATGCAACACTCAGATTTAGTACAAACTCACTCTGCTGATTCAGGTCTGCTCAAATTTTGCCAAGTTAACTTTGCAAGGGCAGGTTTTATTTTGGATGAGGCATTGTCTGTTCTACTCAGACTGTATGCCAGATCCTGTGTTTATGGAGTAGGGATAATTTAAGCATTGCTAAAACCAAACCCCAAAACAAAACATAATTTGAATTGATTTTATACAGTGTTCTCTGATCAAGCTAACAGAAATGTGCTCAGTTGGCAATATTTGATATGGATCCCATTAGTGCCTTGCAGTATACAGATCTGATATTCACAATAATAGAAATATGTTCTAAACTCCTGTAACAGATCTATTCCTAGCAATAAATCTTAAATCACAATCAGGTGCTGCACTACTACGGCTTTTATTTTCTGTTTTTATTTCATTTAAGACTTGTCACATGATTTATTAATTTTAACAAAGGAAAAAGTATTTAGGTCATGGTAGACAGCGTGTGTTTTGCTACTACCCGCTGGTCTGTAACGTTTTGTTTTGTAAAGAAAAAGAGGGGTGGGGAGTTGTGGCAAGCCATTAGCACTTTCTGACAGGAGTATGCTGATCATGGTGGTGGCTTCTTTCCCCTTAATCTTACCTCAAACCAGTGGATTTGCCCTTTTACCACAGAGTTCTCTTTGCTTACCCGCTGATGTCTGGAATTTGCACAAAAGGCCTCTCTAGTCTTATTTGACAAAGGCCTATTGTTTCTTACACAAAGGCCACCTAGTTATGCCAGACCCTTACAGTGGGTCATTCACCAAGCTGAAGCTACAAAACTTCAGGCAATAGTCACTTGACCACTACAGTTAAAGCAGTTTAAAACTAGCTGAGACTGATACAAGCCCTGAAAAGTCCCGAGACCCAGTGCTACGTAGTCAATATAGTGCCTGATGGGTTTTACTAGTAATGGCAAAAACATAATCCCATGGTCAACTTTAGCAACAATTTTGCCAAAGAGTGGACTAATGAAACTATGAAGTCTCATGCTTAAAACTTTGGTAAATTTATACTTCTGTCATACTCACCATTGTGAGATTACAGCAGAGATAAGCATGAGATTGTCTTGAATTCATACAAAGAGTTTATGGATTTTTCATTTAAAATGAACTAGACAAATAGGAAATTTGTAGGAATGGGCTAATCAGAACTAGGAGACTACTGTAACACTTTAACCAAATAAAAACATTATAGTAAATGTTCTTTCTATGTAGAGGACTTTGTAGCATTTTATTTTAATAGAGCAATGAGGAGCAGAGAAATAAGGTATGTCACAGTGGTTAGTCAAGATGTGAGTAGTAACATCTAATCAGTCCTGAAAGTAAATTAAATCCAATGCCGATTGCAATTGTAAACCTATTGTTTTCTGTCCTGTAGTCAGAATTTGTTTGTACTTTGAGTTATGTTTAGGGCTTTGTTAAAGAAGGTTGTGTTAGTCATTTTGATTTAAACCTTGTCAAGACCTAAGCTACATACTTGGCTTGCCTGAAGAAGCTGTTAGAAGATATAACTTATGAGAAGACCTAGAGAGCAAATACAGCAACAAACCAGTCTTGTACAGTATATATTGCCCTTTTTTGCTTAAAGCCAAAATGCTTTTATAAAAACAGAGGAAGCTGTTATTTTCAAAAATCAGAGTCCTTTTAAAATGAAATATCTATTAGAACATTTGTTCTCATGTTTATGCTTACATTTTACAGTGTTTAATCCTCTATAAATTACTAGCTAGTGCAAGAAGAGTCAGATTTTTATTTTCAATATCACAATAAAGATATTTTAAAGTATTTTTTAACTAACAGATTCTGTTAAGTCAGCAAACATAAATCTCATTTAACAATACATTTCATCACTGATCACCCTTCTGATGACCAGAAAAAGTTACTACAATACATCATCATATGTAATTATGATTGAAAATAGAAGAAAGAAAGGTGTGATTTTCAGTAATTCCAACATGGTTAGAAGTTAATACCTTTTCCTTTCAGAAACTTAAGGCTGATTTGATTTTGGTTTACTTGTTATATAGGGTGTTATACATATATAAATATAAACATATTTTGAACAGAGTAGAAGGAAACTTTCCACTATAATTTTAAAAGATAATTTATTTCTGATTTTATATCAACTTGGAATAAAGAAATGCATTAAAACTTTATGATACATGAGATAAAAATTATAATAGAAATTAAGGCCTATGTTTGCTGTTTTATTAAAAAGAAAAAAGGACATATTTCACTACAGGTATCTCCTGATTCTCAACGCCAGAACAGAAGTTTATAGACTCCATTTGCAATATTCATTGAATCTTGGATCGTATCAGTATAAAACAGAGGAGGTGGAACAGAGTAGAAATAAAATTTTGTACTGCGTGTGAAAGCTTACCATGCAAGATTTTCATTAAAGTTTGTTTGTTTGTTTGTTTGTTTGTTTCTCAGTTGATTACTGCCATAGTTCTTCCCTCAAAATACAGAATAGTCAAAATAAAACTGTGTCCCTGGACAGGTAAAAAGAACCTGGTGGTGTTGCAGTCTACTGAGCAAGCAGCCTGCTTCTGATGGAGCTGAAACCAATAGAATTTATGCTACAGCAAATACCAATGAAAAAACATAGCCTAGAAGAAGAAAAATGAAAACAATACAAATGGTTTGGGAACTCTTGTAGAGATCAGTTCCCACAGGGCATTCTAGCGATGGACTACTGAAGACATACTTTAGTCAAAAACAGTCCTTGAATGCATCACTGATTTGCATCTTAAAGATGATTAATTTATCATTAGAGTTTTCAAATGAGGTAGGACTTCTGTAAATTATTGAAAAGTATTGCTACAAGATCTGGCATATTTTTATTTCAAAGGGAATGAGCAGCTTTCTTCATCTGGATAGTTTCTCCTCAGGAAACTGGTATGACATTTCAACAATTCTTTTTCTGGAGAAACAGATATATGTATTGCTATAAAAAGTAGTGTCATTATCTTATTATAGGGGGCATGTAGGTGCTCATCCTGAGCTACTAGATGTCAAGCTGAGAGTCAGGCTTTGATTAACAGCTTTATTGCCATAACAGATATACATACATACGCTGTCAGATTATTCACTTCTCCTGTTCACTATTGGGTCTTGATTCCTAAGCATCTTCACTGCATAAATGTGTGGAGTAGAAGCTAAATCCAGTGGATTTCTGGGGCTCAGAGGTTTCTCCTTCCCACCCTGAATGAGCATTATCAGGGTCTCTAAGTTTGTCTGATAACCAAGGCCAGACCTGAGCTCTTTCCTTGGCCAGTGTCTCAGATTTTGGGTATTTGCAGATGCAGGTCTCCTATGAACTGATATCCCAGCTTGAAATACACCATCAAATTACACATAAACAGAGAACATAGAGAGTAAGGTCACACAGAAAATATTTAGAAATACAGTTTCCTAAGAAGATAGGACAGCTTGCAGTGATCAGGCCCAAGGCTTGGTCAGACAAGTGTCTTGACAAGTAGCTTGTTTACAGATGATCCTGTGATCCTGTGATCCTGTGATGATCGTCTCCTTTTACTACCTCCTTCTCTTCGTTTTCTCATGCTTGTTCTTCCCCTACTCACACTGACTTTTCCTCCTCCCTGGCTTGTCCCTCTCCCTTTCTCATGTCATGTGTAACAGTTTCTCATGGTCTCTTCTGTTAGCTAAACTTCAGGCCAGCGTCTCATGATCTGTCTGTCTATCCTAGGAAAATCTGAGTTCACGTGGTAGCTCTCTTTTGAAATGAACCAATTACTTTCCCCAAGACAAAATCCAGATGTTGTTCTGAGATTGCTTGCTCCTGGACTCCTCCCAATATGTAGTAAAAAGAAGCCTGTAGCAAGTTTTCTTCCTTTTGTCCTATGTAGTTCCTTAATGCTATTTTATTGTTCAGCATTTTTAAGTATTTCCAGGTGTTCTGATACCACAACCCACAGTGTGAATTACACACTCTCCATTTCATGCTATAAAAAAAATCATTGTTGGACTTTAAAATTGGCCTTGCATTATTTCAGACATTTTGAACTGAAGAAAAAACAAACATGAAATAATAATTTCTTAGTGCTGCAGGGGCACTAGATGAGATCTGGAAGTGAGTAAGTGCCATGTAATATGAGTGCAGTTTCTCTTCTAGAAATAGTAGGACTGAGCACTGTGGACATTTTGTATTAGTTGGTCTGGGGATCACAAATCACCCCCTGAAGCATAAATGTAGTCACTGGTGAAACAGTGATAGGCAAGGAAGTCTTACTGAGAATCTTTATTGAGGTTAGCTGTAGATGAAGACATAGATTTCACTATTATTACTGGTCTGAGACACTTTCTCAAATCAGAGGCTTTACATAAATTTAATACAAACAAAACAACAGGAAGCATTGACTTGTCAAATACAAAACTACTTTACTACTTCCTTGTGTAATGCTGCTTGGATCAATTCCTTTACTGCAAGAAAATATAGTAACTATCAAACATCAGACTTCAAACAAGGCTGTAATGAATCTCAGCAGAAGCAAAATGGTAAGTGTAACCCATATAAAGAAAGTTGGTAAAAATTATAATAAATAATACCATTATTATTATTACAATTATTATGGATAAATACAATATGGTAAATCTGCCTAAAAAAACCCAAATGAAAAACCAACAAAACAAAAATCTTTTGAAAGTTTTATCAAAGCTAGAGAAGTTCAGTTGTTTTAAAAAACAGACAAGATAAACTAAATTTTATTCATCTTGTGCCTAAGTTTCTCTGCATAAGTGCTGAAATAAAGCCATCATTTAATAAAAGGGAAGGCCTAAGTAAATTATCCTACAGCATCAATATAGTCATATAATAAAAGAATCATGGAATGGTTTGGGTTGGAAGGGGCCTTTAATGATCATCTAGTTCCAACCCCAATGCCACAGGCAAGGACAACCATCACTCAATCGGGTTGCTCAAAGCCACATCCTACCTGACCTTGAACACTTCCAGTAATTAGGCATCCACAGCTTCTCTGGGTAAGCTCTTCCAGTGTCTCACCACTATCATTAAAAAAAAGATACTCTTCCTTGTGTCTAATCTAAATCTACTCTCTTTCAGTTTAAAACCATTTTCTCCTTGTCCTGTCCCTGTTAAAGCCTGTCCTTATTATAAGTCCCCTTTAAGTATTGGAAGGCAGCAATAAGGTCTTAAAGCCTTCTCTTCTCAAAGCTAGAAAACAACAATTCTCTCAGCCTTTCTTCATAGGAGTGATGCTTCATCCCACTGTTTCATCTTCATGGCCCTCCTCTGGACCCTTTCTTTCCTGTCTTTCGTTTGCTGAGACTTGTTGAGCTGGATGCAGTACTCCAGGTGGGCTCTCATGACAATGGAGTAGGTGGGGAGAATCGCCTCCCTCAACCTATTGGCCACGCTTCTTTTTATGCTGCTCAGTATACGATTACTTTTTGGTCTGGATGCACACTTTTGGCTCATATCAAACTTTGTTGCAGGCCCTCATCCTGATGGGGGACTTTAACCACCCAGATATCTGCTGGGAAAACCACACGGTGAGCTGCAAGAGATCCAGGAGACTCCTGGAGGCCATAGACAACAACATTCTGGATCAGGGATTGGACAGACTGACCAGAGGTGATGCATTGCTGGACCTGGTGCTCACCAATGTGGGAGAGATAATTAAAGGTAACCACTTCTTTTCCTGTCTGGATCCATTCGCCATCAATAAATTCCAGAGGTAGTTTAAGGTAGTAAACATTTTTCCACTGGTAAAATAGAGGAAGCAAGGCACAGAGGAATATAGAATCTCAAGATAATAATTTTAGCAAGAAAAAGAGAGTTTGGATGAATTAGATTACCCTTCCTCTCATTCTCAAAACACAAACACAAAAGAAACGAGGTAGGCAGAAAAAACTTAACTAAATGACGTTTCCCTAAGCAAGAAACTATGTAAGGCCTTAGATGTATTTGATTATAAATCACGTGACTGAAAGCTGTGTGAAAGTAGAGTTGGCTACTTTGCTCTGAAATCTGAAGACAATTAGTCATATATGTTACCAGTCATTTTCACTGTCAATGGGATGGGAAGTACAGGGAAGACATTGAGAGCAGATACACAGCCCTGAGGCGTGTGGTGAGCCACTGGGTTTATCAAGAAGAGCTTGTACCTTACTTTGTGAATCAGCAAAGCATCTTTCAAGTATTTGCTTTTCATAGTGGCATTTTGAATACTCCTTTTTAAAGCACATTAATCTCTGTAAGCTTTTCCATTATTAATACACTCTAAGTGTCAAAGAAATATTTTCCCTAACATAGTCTCTGATACTAAGGAGGCACTTGCCCTTACCTAATCACATCTCCAATAAGCAAATATCAGAAAAAAATCATAAACCCAATTATTCCTTACAATCAAATAACATTGAATTTGGTGATCTTTCTTTCCATTTATAAAAATGAATCACAAATATATGTTACCTCAGGGCTCTGAAAAGTCATGGCTGTCAGGAGAGGTCCTTGGGGACTAGAAAAAAGGTCACATCACTCTCATTTATAAGAAG
>KL289234.1:3463-39118 GCA_000699545.1 Podiceps cristatus | reverse complement strand
CCCGAGCTGCCTGCCTGGCACGGGGTTCGTGGTCCTGCCCCCCTGCCACCCCTAGCAGGAGGTCTGGGGAGGAAACCCTCCTCCTCCTCCTGCATCAGCAAGGCCTTGTGGTCCCCAGGGCTGCCGAGATGAAGGTCCTGGTGTGCAGCACCGGGACTCTTTCCACCCCCTTTTCGAGCTGCACCCGAGCTGCCTGCCTGGCACGGGGTTCGTGGTCCTGCCCCCCTGCCACCCCTAGCAGGAGGTCTGGGGAGGAAACCCTCCTCCTCCTCCTGCATCAGCAAGGCCTTGTGGTCCCCAGGGCTGCCGAGATGAAGGTCCTGGTGTGCAGCACCGGGACTCTTTCCACCCCCTTTTCGAGCTGCACTGCCTCCTTTTTTTTTTTTTTTTTTTTTTTTTTTTTTTTTTTTAATAAAAAAAAGTAAAAAACAAAAGAAGAACAGCAAAGAACAAACTGTGCTTTGAACTTCACAGCTCACATAGTTTGTTGTTTTTATCACTCCTCCGTCCTCAAAATCTTATATTTCTGCTGCATCTCTGTAAGAGACAATAAAAAAGTGTGACCTTTTATTTCCACACAGCAACACATAGTTCCCGGGGATGCTATGCAAACACCATGTATCCTGGTGGATAAAGGTCTTCTGCCTTGTACTTCAAAGATCTGCTTAAGCCCTCCTGGACTTTAATTTTTATTGAAATTCTTCCTCTCCAAGAGCAATTAGTTGCTCTCACACTGGGACAGTTAGCTGCCCCAACGCGCACGCTGCTCAGATCAAACGCCAAGGGCCACGTGGAGCCCTGCGGTGCCCTTGACGTCAGCGGCGCGGTGCGGAGAGGGGGGGCTCTTTGTGGAAATGCTGCTTCTTCAGCTAAACCTGCAGCCTCGAGCCTGCCCGGAGGCGAGGACGGCTGGACCCTGCATTATTGGGAGTGTCAAAGCCACTTCTGCCCATCGCACAGCCTCGTCCTCTGGTGCCATGGCAAAACCAGTCTCTTTGTGGAAATGCTGCTTCTTCAGCTAAACCTGCAGCCTCGAGCCTGCCCGGAGGCGAGGACGGCTGGACCCTGCATTATTGGGAGTGTCAAAGCCACTTCTGCCCATCGCACAGCCCCGTCCTCTGGTGCCATGGCCGATTTGTCACCCCGCTGCTCCGATGGATAATGCCCCATCTCCCCAGCCCCCTCTCCTCTCAGAAAAAGGGGCCATTCACGCTTTCTGCTTTTAATTTCCCTTTTTTACGCCCGGCTCTCCAGTCCCCTGCTCATCTTCCCCCACTTTCGTGGTGCACGGAGTGGGAGCTTTGGTGGTGCCCGCAGCAGCGGCATCGCACCGCAGCTTGGCACCTGCATCCAAGCCCACGGCCCCGCGGGGGTCTGCACGGACCAGACACTTGCTGCCGTCAGCCCTGTGGTCCCACTGCCGGTCACCTCCAGCAGCCCAGGAGGCATCTGCCACCTTCAAGACCTCCCTGGTACCACGTGGAGCTGCTGGTGAGGCTGCTGGGCTCGCTCCTTCAGGCTGTATTTCCTAAGGACTGAAATTATTCTTTATTTTCCTTTTTCTGCTGCTAAAGAGCCACCGGGAAGACCTGCCAGCAGTTTGCTGCGAGGTGGCCGGGGAGGGATGGGGACTGGTAACACCAGCCATCGCCTGCTGTCGGGGTGAGCTTAATGAGCCGTCAGGTGTGAAGTGTGGCAACTGGATCTCCAGCACCTCTTCCACTCTTAGTTCCCCTTACCTATAATTACATAAACCACTTTCCCTTTCAGGCAACTCATTTCACTTGCAGAAAAGTAAAACCTTAGGGCTCCTTTTACGGATTTTGTGGGCATTTTCTGTTATACCTTGCCCTTTCCTCTCTGCTTTTCTGGTGTCACCACAAAGAGCAGCAACATTTTCTCGTGCAGCTGTGTGCATGGTGGGGGGTGGCTATCGGGTCCCCACCCCCAGGCTGGTGCCGCCGTTGGACACGGGGCTGCCCTGGCTTTGGCCCTTCCACGGGTTATTTTCTACATCTGGATGAGTCTGTAACGGTGGTGAGCGGTACCGGTGTTGAGCGGTTTTGTTGCCCCCCAGCCGAGCCTTGATGTGTTCATATCTGCAATGGCCATGGCTCAGCATGGCATGGAAATTTGCTGCAAATGGGTAAAAACTTCCCTTCAGCAGAGAAAAATCACCCCATTTCTCCAGAATAGGCCAATGTGGGAAAATGGCTGGGAAGCCCCATGGTTTCCCTCTGGGGAGGTGGGAATCGTCACCCTGTCCCTGGCTCCCCAGGGAGCACGGGGACGTGCTGGTGGGATCCGGTGGTGGGACTGAGAGAAAACACGGTGCTGAGCGAGGAGACGGCAGTGGCGGTGGGGAGGTGGTGGCTAGTGGAGGCCAGCTGAGCATCCTGGCCTCTTCCAACCATCCCTTTATCCGCTTAGGGAGGGAAGCTGGATCCTGCTCTGGTATCTCCAGGTGGTCTGGGCAGAGTATTCCGTTGCCGCAGCGTAGGCTGAGAGCTGAGAGGGATGGGAGGGAGAGCAATGCACCTACCCAGGAGGTATTGAAGGGGTTTCGTTTTACTTTCTCTAATTATTTCTTTGCATATTCACATTTCTGAGAACGTGACGTCGCTTCTGGCACGGATCTGGGACGAAGGGCAGATTTATGCCTCCACCGAGGGGGATGCGGCCGTGCCTTCCCCAGACGTGTCTGGTTCTGGGGTAGGAATATTTATAGCCGCCAGGCAGCCTGCACCGTGTCCCTGTTCCCCGTCTTCGATGGTGCTACGGGGGTTTCCAGCTCTCCAGCGAAGAGGGGGACCCGCCGCTCTGCCTCCAGTGCGGCAGATGGAGAGAAAAGGGATTTATTTACTATGAGCGAGCTGGGAACATCCCCAAATGCTCCCCTCTGCCAGCAGCGGCAGTTGGGAAGGGAAAGCACTTAAAAATGATGGAATTTGTTGACTGTCATTAATGTTTTATCTCCTCCGTGACTGCTGCGTGGAAATGTTGTTTCTAGCTAGCAGTGCTCCCAGGCTGGGAGTTTCTGAGGGGATAAATCAAATCCTATTCCTGACGTGGGACCCCGAGGAGACATTGCGGTTATTTTCTCAGCTTTCAGTTGTTTCTTCCTTCAAACTTGGCTTAATGAAATTAATTTACTTTAAAAAGGGTTTTATTCCGAAGCCAGTAGGAATTTAAGTGAAATGACACTGAGTTGTCCTGGTTCACATGGGAGGGATGGATTCATCACAAGGAAAGTGTTTTCTTTTCAAGGGCTGATGTGAAAAGTGTTTCCTTTTCAACAGCCTGTAATGTGAATAACTTCACACGTTCAAATAAGGCACGACCCTCCGAGAGGTTTTTTTAATATGGATCTGTGAATTAAATAAATAACATTTCTGTAAAGCTACAAAAAGAAGTAACTAACCAACATGAATCTCATGTTCCTATTCAGACCATAAGAAAGTTACTGGGTATTTCCCAAACAAAATTTGAAAGACCTGAAATGGTTGTTAAGGACAAAAGGGTCAGTTGTGTGGAACCAGTTGGCAAATGAACGGGGAGGAAGGATCAGTTAGTCCCACTTGTTGCTCTTCTGAGTTGCTGAACCTGGCAAGAATTATAATAAATATGAAAAGCTGATGCTGGGAAGGAGATGGGTTAAGTGGCCTGAGGAAATCTTCCATCCCTAGAGACTTTGCTCACCGCACAGGTACGAGAAATGCGAGTATGGAAAAGCTACCTTTGCCTGAGCTATTTTTGCGTGCGTTGGCTCATGACTCTAATTCTGCCTTAATTTTCCTTTGGCAATTCTTCATGCTTGGTGTTTGATGTAGCAGGCGTGAGATGCTCTTTGATGCAATTACAGCTACGAAGCAGGAGCGGGCTGGAATACCTGATTTAAATTCCAAGCCTATTGCGAGACAGATGAAAGCAGTCACTTGGATCGCTGCCGGCTCCCAGGTTTTGTCTCTGCTATCAGCGTCGGATCTCAGATTTGCTCCTTGCCTGGGCGGTATTGCCAAGCTCCCAGCTCAAGGCTGCCTCGTGGGTTTTTTGGTGTGGTGGTGGTGTTTTGTTTTGTTTTTTTTTTTAGACTTTTTGCTACTTTACTGCAATTGAAAAGCTGTCTCTGCGTGAGGGACAGCTAGGTTGATGACATGGGTGTTCTTTCGCTGTTGGACAAGTGTCCGTCGTGGCAGCTAGTGAAGCTACACGGAGGACACTTCGTTAGGTTCCTGAGGGCAGGGGAAAGCCCGAGAGCTAGATGGGGTAAGGGGCTGGTCAGCGCTGCTCTGAAGCTGGAAGCAAAATCTTCAACGGGGGATGTTTGATGGACGGTTACCTCCGTGTCCAGTGCTCATCCTGGAGAAAATGATTTGCAATTGAAATATGATTTGCAGCTTAACTAATGATGGAGTGATTACAGCCGTCTGCTTGGCTTTCCCTGTTTATTTCATCCTTCACCTCTTTAAGAGGTCAGTAAGCACGGTAGGCGATTTGCTCACGCTCCGGCTGTGCTCACCAGCTCTCCTGCTTCACCTGCGTGCGCTCCCCAGCCTTCCTCCTCCTCCTCCTCCTCCAGCTGCTGCGAGAGGGACTCAGCTCCTGGCAGGACCAGATGTGCTTCTGGAAATCATCTGCATCTCAGCTGCTGCTGTAAATAAATATATTTGTTTACCGCTGCTTTCACTAAATATATAGCTAGGGCTTATCTGCATGGTTGTCAAGAAAACTGGAGATCGAAGAGGTGGACAACAATAGAAAAAAACTCTTGTAGGTGGTGTGTAGAAGTTCTGGCCTGAAGGCCAGCAGTCTGGCCACCATTAGCCATACCTCCCATTAATACCTGACATATAAGTGGGATCCCTCCTGCTGAGATACCCGTGTGTGTTGCAGGGACAGAACAACATGAAACAATTACTGTTCAAAGCACTGCAAGAAGGCGTGCTGGAGATATAAATAAGGATGTCACAAAACACATAGAGAGACACCAAAACGAAGTTGCCACTGAAGGTTTTTCTCCAGGGTCTCACCTGTTCTTCTAACGTCTCAAACTTCGCAAGTGTTTAAGGCAGCGGCCGAGTGTATTTTGCTGAAAACAGCAGGACGGTGGGAGTCCCTGCGATCATCCTGGGGTGACCTACCCCTCTTCTCGAGGTGGGGATTTCCCCCTCCAAGAGGAATGCGCCTGCTGTTTTTCTCCAGTAGCTCTTATTTCATATCTCCCTGAAAAACAAATCAATGAATCCACAAAATGACTCACCGAAGTGAGGGCAGGTCAAATTACAGGTTATCGTATGCCTTGCTGAGATGTTTAGAATTAAGAGAATTAGCTAATTGGGCAAACTCTCCGCTCTCTCTGGCAATTACCAGCCCCAGGCGCTGGCGGGTGGGAGCAGTCTGCAGGACACGTTCTGCTCCGGGTCCGGAGGAGTCTTGGAAGTGACAGTGAGAGACTCCCAGCAGACGTTAACGGCTACGCAGGTCACCAGGAGTCCTTGTTTGAAAAAGGCAAACCAAAAAACCCCTGACTTACATCTGCGTGGAGAAGAGCAGATATTCAATTAAGGTTCTAATCTCTATGTGCAATTACCGTGGCGTAAGCGAGCTGCCCGGTTATCTGTAAGTGTTGATAACTCGCACCTCGCCGGCAAATTGCCAGAACTGGGGGAATTGTGAAAGGCGACGTGTTGGGTCCCCGGCTGCGAGCGTGAGCCCGGCTGTCCTGAGCTCCGCTTTCGTCACGCGCTGGGGCTGCTGCCCGCGCCGTGGCTCTGCCCAGGGGCCCCGCTGGATGCCTCCTGGGGAGTGAATGCCGAACAAAACGCTTGGTTTCCGTCAAAACCCCTGGTTTCCATGCAGACAAAGGCAGGGCTGCCCGGCCGAGACACGGGATGGAGGGATGAGCGTGACGGAGTGTCCTGGGCCTGCTGCGTCTCGCTGCGTGCCTCTGGCTTGGGTCAGTCTGGACCATCAATTGATGGCAGAGAAGTGTTTTGGGGCACTTAGTGAATGGCATAAACAAGCAGAAGAAATTAGTTGTGCTCCTGGAGGAGCCACGTCTGAGACACGGCACAGCTTTCGGCGGCAGGGCTTGAATTAACGGGGCTTCTCCCTTCACATTTCAACGGGAAACTGCCTTCTTGAATAGCTGTGTCTGCCCCGGGCGAAGTCCTGAGCCCCGTTTAAGCCCAGGAAAGGAGGAGGGTGGTCCACGGGGGCTCGTGGTGGCCTGTGCCGCCGGGCTCTCCCCGGCGCTGCGGAGGGAGGAGGCTGTGCAGGTCCTTCGGTGTCTCTGCCCTGCAGTGTTTCCCCTGCGCTATCCTTCATCCCGTGGCTGGTGCCAGGATGTAGGTTGTTCTGGTGCAGCTCTGTCTCGGCAGCTCCCGGCCTCTAATGAGAGCCTGGGGCGGCAGAGGTGCCAATTAGGAGCTATTTATAGAAAGCTGTTCCTCTGCTCAGATCCGTGGGGAATCGCTGCACTTCGCCGGCGCTTCTGAGGAGGGTGGGAACAAAGCTCAAGGGAACCACGAAAAGGTGGGAGTCACTGAGGTCGTTATCTTTCATGGAGGCAGTTACTCCGTGAGACCATCAAGGGATGAAGGAAAGTCCCGCTGAGGTCCTGGTGACTGACTGTAAGCACAAGAAACCTCTTGAATCTCACTGAATCGATGAGCAACTTCTCCCGTTTCCTTCTTACCCATGAAGAGGAGGTGAAACCTCCTCTGCCCTCTGTCCTGGCTGAGCAAGGCTGCGACGCAGCTTGGATGGAGACTTGCTGGAGCTCCCAGCCCTGCAAGCGCATCCAGCCCCGGCAATTTATCGTTATTATTATAACAACTGAAAAACAAGTTGGTAAAACTCTCCAGGAAGGAGATTTGCCGCCTCGGCAACAGGCAGAGAAGGGATTAGCCTCATCTGTCTGTTCTGCTGCTCATCTCCAGCGAAGGAGACGGGGTTATAAGAACTGCTGCGTTTTGTGGGGTGGCTCTTTGGGAGAAAGAGAGCTGGAAAAATTTCCCCATGACAGTTGAGGTCCTGGGCAGGACCCTCTCGACTCGCTGTCGGTTTGGCAGCGCTGGCGGATGGATCCTGCCCGAGCAGGACCGCGTCCCGTGGTGTGGTGCTGGCCCTTGGGGCAGCCCTGGGAGCCGGGTGGGTGCTTGTGAAAATGGGTCTGTGCTCTTCTGCACCCGCCTCTTCCCTAAGACCAGCTGGTGATGGGGAGCTTCTGCTGATCCTGGCTGTACAGAACAAAATATTCCTGCTTGATACAGATGTTGCTTTTCCAATTGCTCTTCGCTGAAGAAGGCAGTTTCCTCCCTCTCCAGGGTGACTATAACATACCATGAGTTGCTGTAAAAACAAGTCGTGATGTTCTGTGGCGAGTCGGTTCTCCCGTGTCCTTCTCCCACCTGCAGCAGCTCTGCAAGCGTGCGTAGGCCTGGGGAGGAAAGCAAGGCATCCGCCTGACGGTCCCACGTGGAGAGAGGTGCAATGCCAGAGCAGTGTGAAACAAAAAGCGAACCTTTTCTTTTCATGATATGTCCCCGTTTGCCCGCAGTGGTGAAGAGCTGACAAAGAATTGGAAGCAGGGTTAGAGCAGGCTGGTGAGCTCCTCTGCTGAGCATCACCAGCGGCCTGGCCCGGGGGAGTTATTCCTGACATATTTCTGGGCTTTCATTCAATTTGCAAATTAATTTTACCGTTCTCAATTGCATGAAGTGACTCTGGCATGTACCTGTGACTGAGATCGGAGTAACGTCCAGATACTGAGGGAATTGCAATGAAATTGTGAAATCCCTTAAGCTTATTAGTGAGTAATGGTATCAGCTTTCAGCGCAGCAGAGTTGGAGTAGCAATAGCATTTTAATTTTCCTAAAAGGTCCATGTAACACAATGCCTGGCTTGCTTAGTGCAGTACGAAGGACAGATAACGCTTTGCCAGGGAAAGCTTAAAGTTGTTTTCCAGCAAATTGACTTTTTTCTTCATTATGCCTTAGACTCTTATCTCTGATTCCAGGCTAAGGGATGCTAAAGTTGAAATATTTGAAACATTAAAAGTCGCGAGAAGCAGTCAGAAGTGGTCCCAGGATATGAGGTGCGGACAGGCGTGTGTGTCTGCAGGAATTTTATGGTGATCGGGGGAGAAATCAACTGAAATAAACTTTAGTGGTGCCTTCCCTTGGAAGCCGTGTTATGAATCAAAAGAGCAATGAAAATTTCCATGTCCCCTGCAGGTCCCATAAAATGACAGCAAACTCTTTGGGTCTCGCTGTCCCAGGCTGCAAAGTGCCTTTCTCTTGCTGAGCTATCGTGGCTACGGCAATGCTCCTGCCATGAAGTTTGGATCATTTGGGGACTGGGTCAGAGACTTTATGGTGGAAATCACACGTGTCCCAGCGGTTCTTCTCCCGTTTTTAGCAATTTCAGGTTTTGTGGGTTTGCTGGAAACTGCCCAAGCTACCAGCTCTGCCCTAATCCGATGCATTTATGATCTGAGCCAGCACAGGGTGAGCTGCAAATTTCCCCAATACATGAAAGATTCAGGTTTTCCTTTGGCAAAACCTCTGGAGCTCGAGTTCAGCCTTTGATTTCTGTGAAAGGTCTGCCAGGAACAGAAAGGCCAAATGGAAACTGCGACACGGGAGGTATTCGCTGTCCCACGTGCTTTCACCTGAGCTTTGTCAGTCAGGGGCTTGCCTTTCAAACCGCAATAATGACCAAATAGAGTAAATACGGGTAGTTAAGAAACATTAGGGTTTGGCAACTACCAGCAACAGCCTCATTTTTCTGGTTTATTAGAAGGATAGAGAGGGTGTAATTGGGAGTGCTGCTCCTGCTGCTCCCCTGCGCTGCCTTTCGCTTGGTGGATTATTAAACAATTCAAGGAGACCATGCACAAGCCATTTGTTTTGCTCTGGTTTTTTTCCACTCTTTTTATTTTGTTTATTTATTTATTTATTTATTTTTCACATGAGCTTTTGGGAACATAATGCTAAAAATGTAATCAAGAAGCCATTGACCATACATGCCCTGGAGATTTTTCTGATAAAAGCCGCTGCCTAGAGAAAGGAAGATGGAATACAGGCCAGTTGAAAATACATTCCAGGGAAGAGCAGGTGAAGTTGCTACAGAAAAGACCTTTGGTCTGTCGGTGACGTCCTTTGTCACTGGCATGATCGCTCGAGGTCTGCAGGGACACCAGGCTCCCACAGAGAGCTTTGGCTTCAGAGGTGGCTCTTGCCTGCAGAAAGTGGAATTAGATGAGGACATTGTGGCCTCAAAGCTTTCTGAATAACTCGACGCCTGCGCTGTGCTGCAAGATGGAGTGTGGAGGGCTCCTGTCGTGTTTGCCCCAGGGAAAGGGTGATAAAGACCTGCTCCAGACGAGGGTGTGGAGGCAGATGCCAGCAGGGTGATGGGGAGGAAGGTGACTGCAGCCGGACACGGGGTAAAAGAGTAGCTCACTCTCACCTGGGCTTCTCTTTTTGTCATCTTAAAAGGAAAGCATGTGTGATGTAGTGACCTGGGAACGAGGAGCCTGCAGTGCAAGGAGTTTGTCCATCTAGCAGAGATGTCCCCCCCTTTTCCACCTCCTTGCTGGCTCTTAGGTAGCTTCGCTTTCCTCCTTGAATGTGCCCAACCCAGATTTTGTGATGCTGGTGGGGCACTGAATAACTAACTGCTGGATGTTGTCCTGCCCTGGAAGGAGGTGTGCTGAACCACTGACGGACAAGAGACAGGCTTGCGCCGCACCTCCCGACCTCCGTAACGTGGATCTGCTGACTGGCTGTGCGCAGACACCCTCTCCGTGTCACGGAGCTCTGCGGCTGGAGCCTGTACCATGTTGTGAGCACCAACAGCATCTTTTCTAATCAGATGCAAAGGCCTTGTCAGCCTGGAGCTGGTTGTTTAGACCATGCATTTAAAACAAGCTGCTGCCAGTTTTAGTTCAAGGGCACTACCGTTCGCACATTTTAAGAGAGAGAAATCCTACCTGATCCATGCGTTGAGTTTCTGCGGATGAAGCGATCTGAGCGACACGTGGGCTGAGATGCGTTGCCCAATCATTATATAAAAATGTAACAAGGGTTGGCCTCTTCCAGAGGGCTGCTGGATGCGATTCACCAAAGCCTGAAGTTGTTATTTTCTTCTCTGGCTGTAAATTGTTCTGAGTGACAGCGTATGAAAGACACTACATCAAACTAAGTGGAATCAGATAGATAACAGGCCTTCCCGGGGAGCTGAAATTACTTGGCATTTGACTCTATGGCTCTCGAAACTCATGAGGCATCTAACGTGTCCTGGGTACCAGCTCACCTGCCTTGCCTCGGCGCTAATCCGGTTCTATCCCTTGGTCTGGAGGTATCCAGGGGCAGCGTAACTGAGATGCGGTTACTTTTGGCGTGGGGTGGCGATAGTCCCTCATGGGGTACTCTTTTTCCCCCTCCTGTGGATGGGCTGGTGCTGGAGGATGGAGAATACAATATTTTGGGGGAGAAGATGCCCAGATGCTACTCGGAGAAGCATCTGTGTGAAAAGTAGTGCCAAGCTCTGCTCCGAAGTTGTCCTCCGCTGAGGTGGGAGGGAGATCGTTAACTCTGATTAGAACATTTGCGATTCCAACGAGGCCTTTCATTTCCACCCTGGCTTCTGTTCTGCATATTTGATGCCATTCTCTAACGAGAGAGTGCAAATGTTAAGATGTTAGAATAATATTGCCCCAAGGTTCGTATACTAATGACAAGAATTATCACCGTCTCAGTAGTTCAGGACTTAACAAAAGGTACAAAACAATTAAGCCCTGAGTAGCTGTCAAGTGTTTCCGTAATTACAGAGCTAGGTTTTGTGATACTGTTTACTACCTTTGCTAAAACAGAAGCAATCCAGTTGCAGAGACTGGTTTACTTAAAAAAAACCCCACTGGTGATACATGGGAAAGCTGAGAAGACCCAGCCCTGTGTTCTGGAGTGGGAATCGAGGATCCCAGTGGGATGTGGAGCCTCTTTAAAGTGCATTGCTGAGAGGATTTGGTACCTTTAGGTGACAGATTGTGTTGCAGTGCCAGGGACTACTAAATGGAAATAAAAGCGTTAAAAGGTGGTTTATTTCTGATGCCCACCGTGGCGGAGCCTTGTAATCTCCCTGCTACCCAGCGATTCTTGAGGCAGGATCCACCCCACAGTACCTTTAAATGTAAAAGGATGAATTATTTTTGCACAGGGAAACATCTCACTGAATAGAAGAGGATGTAACTTCACTTTTTGCATACAAAGACTTCCAAAAACAGTTTTCAGAATTAAATAAGAGAGAGAGAATTAGATTAGGGCAGCAGGATAGAGAAATTAAAATGTTTAGACAAAAGGCATGATTTTCCACGAAAAGGGAGGAAGAGACGTCGGAGGCCGGTTCTGCGCAGTGCTGGGTGCCCTTTGCTGCCCGCGCAGCCGGGAGGTACCGTGATGCAAATGTACTGGAGGACTAGATCTGTTACATCCATTTAGCTCATCAATCTCTAAAGACCTGTCAAATGTATGGAAATACATCATGAGCGGTTTAATTATCGAGTAGTGCCATAAATATCTCCGCTTGCCTCCTGGGGATTAAAAAAGGTCTTGTTTTCTCTCTTGCCAGCAACAAGATAAGAGGCTGAACGGATTTTCCTAAGGCTGAAGCTCTGGCCTGGCTGCATTGTGTCCGGGAACGGGCAAGCCCCATGGGATGAAGGGGAAGTCGGCAGCTCAGCGGGGCTGTATCACTCCCGAGTCTTGCTTAAAAGCTTCCGAGGTCATTGGTAGGTTATTTATAAGCAATCAGAAATCAGGAGTGTTTTGTTATTACTGAGAGATGCTAATTCAGAATCTAGAGGGGGATTCATTAGCTGAAATGGCTTTACTGAATGCGAGTTGCTAACAGCCTTCTGGGTGCAACGCTCCTGGCTTAGAGGGGTGTCTGATGGCTTTGGGAGCAGGAAGGAGCCCGAAATAGAAGCAGTCTGGTACCGATGGTTTAGTGACTTCTCCTTGCCATTTCTTTCCCCGGATATCTCGCTATGGGGTCAATGATCCCAGCTCCCAGATGGCCCCCAGAAAGGATGTTTCCTTTTCGTAGCCTAAACCTTTCCACACCGTATTTTTTCCCCACTGTCACCGCAGGGCTGTGGAGCACTTCTTGCAGGAGATAGCACCACCAGTTAGGAATCAACTCTGGGACGAGGATAGAAAAATACATAAAATAATAAAATACATAGGTAGCCTAGCCACAAATCGTTTTGTTCCTCTTGGCAGAGGAGTTAACTGTTGAAGAAAATTGGGCAATTGGTGTTGCTGCCAGCAGTGCTGTGCTTTTGGATGGACAAGGTGGCAGAGCTAATTTTCAATCCTGCTGGGATGGAGAGAGCTGTAAATTACAAAGGGTGGAATATGCCACAATAGAGAGACGAAGAGTGGGAAAATATTTTTTTTTTTCCCCTTGGAAGATTTCTAGTGAGACGAAAGAGACCTAGTTCTGAGCTAAAAAAGGACCAACCAACCTACTTGTATTTCACAAGTGCTCACTTAGTGTTGGCCCAAAGAAAGTAGGCATCCCTTACTGCTGATACACACTTGAGAAAGGAGAGAAAAAACCCCTCTGCCTTAATTTTCCCCCTTCCAGTTCCTCCCCGATGCAGCTGGATTCCTCCTCCGTAGGATCAGCTCATTAATCAGCCACTGCTGCTCTTTCTGTAGGTCATTCCCAGAAAGCCTCAAGGAGAAGCAAGGTGGGTATAAAATGGGGCTGTAGAAAAAAAAAATAGGGGTGCAGAAGAGCTGGGCCCAGCCAGGGGGTCTCAGCTCTGCCCACCGCGTCTGGGGCATTTGCAGCATTTCTCAATTGTCGATTTCCTGGTGTCTAATAGTAGGGTTGAGCTTTCATTTGGTGGCAAAATTAGCGGAGGCTTCTTTCTCTATCCAAATGCCTGTTTTGGTGAAATGTTCAGGAATTTAACGTGCTGGAGGTCGTGGTTCTCATGTCAACTGCGCTGACATTGCGCCACGTGTTAAGGAGTTATTGAGTGCATATTGAGGTCGTCACATGGCCGGCACCATCACCCTGTGCAAATGCTCCGGCGTGATGTCCTGCAGCCCAACCGGGGCGGCTCCGCCAGCTGAGCAGGCACCGAAGGCCGGTGCTGCGGGATGCGGGACAGGATCAGGGAGGTGCCCTTGTCCCCGGGGCCGGTGGTCTGGAAATGAGCCGCCGCATGCTCATGTCTCTGTGCCTCCCCGACTGCTGCCTGGCGCGCTCTGACTGGCAGGGTGTCAGAAACGCTCCTGCCTGCAAATAAAATCCCACTCCATTTGGCGCTTTAAAAAATAAATAGAGGGAGAAACACATGTGAAACCGAGAGCGACGCTGTCAGCACTGGTTTTTGTTTAGCGTGAGCCCTGTCCAATGCACTTGGGTGACAAAGCACGCTGCGTTGCCTTTGCTTAATGTTTGCCAGGCTCATAGGAGATGAATTAGCTCAACACAGATATAATTATTCCAACAGGATGATTGCTTCTGCGAGGCTCCGACTGAAATTTCCCTGATGCAGGACTGTAGGGAGAGGGGATGGGGCAGGAGTGTGAAGGTGATGGACAGCCCATCTTATTAACGAGCCTCACAACGTCGGGGGAAGAGTTCAGTATTTCACTTTGGCTGGCGGGAGGGGGCCTGATTTATTCCAATGGCTTTTGGCTCATGAACAGCCTCTGATGTAAGCCCAGCTGGAAAGACAGATACCTGGGGACTCCTGCAGCCACAATATTTTCCCAGGCTTGGGATGCTGTGGAAGCTGAAGCAGCATTTGCTCCTCTGAAGCCTTCCCTGCCCCATTTCCAGGTGAGATTATTCCCAGCCCTGTGTCAAACCTGGATCACGTCTTGGGGTGGGGGGGGGCATGTGCTGAAAGGGAGTGGATCCAGCTTGGGCATCACTAACAGAAAAGTTGACTCACTTCGGTAGAACTAGGGTACTTGTTTTGGAAGACATCCAATCTGTTTTTAGGAACAGAAAATATTCATGAATATGCCACCTCTCTCCTTGACTTGTTGTAGTGTTGAATTATCTTGAATGTCAATAAAACCTTGGTCGAAGTCTGGTTTGACTGTGCCAGTATTCAAATTTCAGGTCTGAAAAAGCTTTACTGGATATTTTCTTGCATGGAAAGAAAAAGCATTGCAAAATGGGTCTATACAGTTCCCTTTGTGCTGTGAGTAATTGCACAGTTGTCGTTCATGCCCTGCTGTGCCATTTCTACCCCGTAAATCAGAGGATGTCCCCAGCAGCTGTCGGCGGAAGTCCAGCACCCCAGGGGCTCATGATCCCCCCTTGGGGCAGCAAGACCTCGATGGAGGTGGGAATCGCAGGGATGATGTGTCCCATAAGGGACCCTTTCCTCCAGGAGCATCGGGAATGAAAAGCTGGGTGGGAATCATAGAATCCCTTGGCTGGAAAGGACCTTTAAGATCATCGAGTCCAACCGTGCCTGACCCCCACCAAACCATGTCCCCGAGCACCTCATCTACCCGTCTTTTAAATCCCTCCAGGGATGGGGACTCGACCACCTCCCGGGGCAGCCTGTGCCAGGGCCTGACAACACTTTCAGTAAATAAATGTTTCCTAATATCCAACCTAAACCTCCCCTGGCATAAGTTGAGGCCATAATGGAATGGAAAGCTCTTAAAATAATAAAAAAAATAGAAGCTAAATGCAGCAATCGGGCTGTTGGTCACCATCTACCAGCACGTGGTGCAGCCTGTGAAGAGGCTCTGGTTTACTCTGCCGGCTCCGGCACGGCAGCAGCCAAGGGCATTTCTATTTAACCCCCCCAGCACTTTGTTTCTTCCTTCCTTCTGCAGTGAGTCGAGCTATTTACTGAGAAAAGAAATGTGATGTTTAAAAATATAACAGAATGGATGTGCTTTAAAGCAGGCGGTGGGAAATGTGCGAGGCAGCTCTGAAGTGCCGGTCTCTGAGTGCCCGGAGCGTGCACCCCTGGGTGCAGCGCCCGACTGCTGCGGGCTGGCCGATTCCTCAGGACACAGCTGCGGCTGCTGCCGCAGGGCAGTCAAAGGTTTCTGTTTATCTTTGGGCTTGTCATTTCAAAAGGAAGACAGAATAAATACCAGTCCACAAAGCTTTTACCTCTTTGCCCATTGTGTAATGCAGAGACCATTTGTGATTAATAAAGGGTGACCTCAGCTCCACAGAAGCTGGAATTAAAGCCATGCGAATAATGAATAAGGAATAAGCCATGCATAATTTTCCTGCCTTTGTGGGTGGCTCCAGAAGGATCAAGTGTTAATTTCATTTGGGGTTCATTGCAAAAATGGTTTTTTCTTAGGTTTTGATTGTTTTTTTTTCTTTCTGGAATGCGAAAGAATAACCTCAGCAAGGAGGTGGCTTCAAAGGGCCACCGGCTTCCCTCCATTACAAACCCTACCGATGCAGAAAATACCCATGCTGCCATCTGATTTCGGCAGGGTATTTGGGACAATTGCTGGAAGGATGTTGCTTTACACATCTTGATATTTATTTTCTTGAAGGTGCGTTTAATGGACCGTTCATGCGAGGGGAGGTGGGAACCACACGTCCCTGGCGTGACAAGTCCCGCGAGGGCTGGAGGTTTGCAGGACGCTGCTCTGCTTTCCTTTGGAGTAACCACCCATGCCCCAGCTGGTTCAACACTTTTTCCCCCAAAATGCTGCAAAGAAAAGCCCCGCGCTTGGCGGGTGCTTTGGCAGCAGCACTACCAACAAGTTTTGTGCTTTATGAGCTCCTCAAAGAAGATAAAAACCAGAAGGCAGAATGTGATCTGGGGTTTGATCCATATTTCTGTTGGGTGGGGTTTATGTATCGTGGGGACACGATAATCCTTCCTGCTGGATTTCTGGGTCCAAACCTTCAACCATTAGTGTTCGGCTTTTAGTACCTTGCACTGAAGGCATTACCGTAGGATTAAAAACTATACTGGAAACAATTTTGTTGCAGGCAAGTTATTAAAGATGAAATGATGGTAGAAGATGCCTTGAAAGCAGTGTGAGTAGTTTATAATAGATATAAATATTAAAGTGTCAAGGGAAAGTATATATGAAAGACAATCCCTGAATGGTATAAGGAGTAATAGGTAAATATTACATTTCAATAAATTCACTTAAAAGGATTCTGCCAGATTTAATTCAGACCTTTATGTTTAGATATATGGGGAAATAATTGCTACCAGTCATCAAAAAGAAAACTCTTGTTTTTTTCATTTTTTTGCCGCTGAGTTTTTAAAAGTAACTTTGGAGTTAATTTTATGGATTTTATCCAGTTTACTTTACTGGATGCTGAACACAAGGGAATAGCAGGTGGGTTTTGAAGGTGTGGTGATGCCACTGGGGCTGTGCAGACGGTCTTGATTCCCACAGCACAGTGCAGGTGGTCAGGGCTGTGCTGCTGCGCCAAGGACACGAGTTTTGCCCTACCTGTACGTTCAAACTGAGTCTGGTT
This sequence comes from Podiceps cristatus, assembly GCA_000699545.1. Lineage (NCBI taxonomy): Eukaryota > Metazoa > Chordata > Aves > Podicipediformes > Podicipedidae > Podiceps > Podiceps cristatus. The sequence continues at coordinate 22,600 of KL289234.1, read as the reverse complement.
GTTTTGGAGTACGTAGCCCTGCCTAGTAAATAACTAGTTATTAAATTGAGCCATTTCCTATCCCTTTAAGTGGCTGACGGGGGTCAAGGATGTTGAAGTGAAAGAAGAAGGTCTCAGGAGGAGGCCGGAAGGATGGAGGGGGGGGAGCAAGGGGATTTTATTGCACGTAAGCCCCCCAGCAGGGAAGAGCTCTGCCACGGGAGCGTCGCTTCCGAACCAGCACCGCAAGCGCAGATCCCTGAAGTCTGAAGCTGGGCACTTAAAAACCAGTGAACTGCAGAATACCTGAGCTCGTCTAAAAGGGTCATTTCTAACATCAATTTGAGAAGCAAATCTAATGGAGGTCAGAGAAATGAAATACCCGAAGATGGGCAATGGCTGTGTGGATCGAACAGCCGCCTTCTGTGCATCTCCTGGTCCAGCCCCACCACTCCTGCAGAGCTCAGGCCACCTAGACACGGCACGCGCTTGGGTGAGGCTGGCTCTTTACTGGTGGAGGCTTTATCTGACCATTTTGAGAACTAAAGTGAGTTTCGCTTCATGTTTAGCCATCTGAAATTTTCCTTGTCTCCTGCATAGAGCAGCAAACATTTATTCATTCCCGGGCTTTGACCTAATTCCTGGCCATAAATATGCAATTTCTGCAAGGGAGCAGAGAAGAGATGATAAAGCAGAAGCCCCGATCAAATGACACAGACGTGAAACAGCCTTTAATTGATTTGCTTTTGTCAGACGTAATTAAGTCCTGCATTTCATTGCAGCCCTTGGCTCACGTTCAGATCTCAAGAAGTCTTTGGTGGTGATAAGGAGTATTTTGGCTTCAAATGAGGCTGAAGGGTTCTTGCAGCAGCTTGCATAGGAGGCATGCCATTTTGTATTGTATTGGCTGAAAGTAAAGCCATGAGGCACAGCCAAAACCCAGCTTTCCGATTGCAATGAAGTGCCAAGATGTCACTCCTCCTTCTGTGCATCTTGCTCGTGTGTTGCTTCCACTTCTGTGAGAATCAGTTGCTTCGTGGTTTGTCAGCGCTGGGTGGGCTCAGCTGCCCACCCTCTCTGGCAAAGCTTGAATGTATTTGCTTAAAAACATGCTTAAATCTCACCTATTTATATATGTTGGTTTTTGTTTTGGTTTTTTTGTTTTTTCCCCTGGCTAAGGATGGACTTCAACACGTATCTAAGTGCCCCACTGAACTGGGCCCCGTGCTGTGTCCGCAAAGCCCATGCCAGCACACCCATTATGTTTTGCTGGGAACAGTATCAGGAATTTAGATTCCTTAACGCTGCTCATTGTCCCCTAGAAATAAACAGCGCCTTTTCCCTGATGCATGAAAGAAAAAAAAAGCAATTTTGCGGTATCATGAAGGCACTGAGTCAATGGTTTGAATAGCAAAACCCAAACCAGGCCATGTTATATTCTATTAGCTGTGGAGGAGGGACCTGCTGGAGCTGCCTAGGAAGGCAAGCGGTGAGTCTGTGTGGGGAGTATTTGGGGCATTTTCGTTAAGAGGCTGAAGATATCCAGGGAGCTTTAGATGTGAAGGTTCCTGTAAGGTTTTTGTAACTCCTGGCAAAGGAAAAGGACCTGAAAACCTTCCTTTGCCTTGCTCTCTTTCTGTCTATTGTATTATTTAATCTCACCTTCGCTCAGTGGAGTTCTTACGTGCTGAAAGGAAATGAAATGTCTGCTGTGTTATTATTGCTCTCTGCTTAGATAAATAACATTGTGCTGAATTCAGGGTAGCACACACTGGGTTTTGCCTTCGAGACACGCTGCTCTGGGGAAGCGCGGCTCTAACAGGCGGGAAGTGCTCGGAGGTGTTGCAGAAAAATCTTTAAATCCCCACCTTTGGAGCTGAATCGTTTAATAAGTAAACAAAGCTACTGGGTGTTTTGGGTGAGAAGGACTCCAGGAGTTGTCACCTACCTGGAATTCCCCAGCAAAAGCTGAGGTTTGATTCAGTGGAGTTTTAACAGAGATACTTTGTCTTGCTTTTTGCCTGCTGGGCTCAAAAAGCTTTTTTCCAAAGGAAATATGGATTGAATCTCCAATTCACTGACAGGTGTAATGCCTGGACATGCAGCGGCTTTGGGTTTCACACAGCCCAAGGAAAGGCTCTGTTGCTCTGCAGGCAGATATATCACTAGCTGTGGTATGAAATGGTCTTGTAGACAGTCTCCCTCGCCCCCAAACTGAGAACAACGGAGAGAGCCAAGCGCGAGCTGAGCTTCCTAATGAGTTGCTCACCGGGGATGATGGTCATAATCCAGCAAGCCTGGGAGATCTCCAATACGTGGGAGGAAGGATGGGAGGAAGGACATGGAAGGAAGGTCAGGTGATTTGGGGACACCTTAGATGTGCTGAAAATTCAGAGGGAGCTCTGACTGCGGCATGGATGGTTGCCCTGAAACGGAGCCTAGAAGAACTTGAGGGTGCGGGAGAGGAAGTTTGGCTTGGTGTTTGGTTGTTGTGGGTGGCTGTGGACTCTGTCTGCTGGTGACCGACGCTGTGAAGGCCACACACCTCTAGGGAGGTCACGAAGGAGACTTGACACGGTGGCTACCAGCAGCCGCAGTGCAGTTTTTCAGTTGACCGCTGTGTCTGGACCATTTCTATTTCAGGACATTATTCTCCTGGGATCCTGCTAAGATCTGAGAGCAGATTCAGATGAAAAACTCTCCCTGTGATCTCAGTTTCAACCTTGTCCTCCTGATGGTTGGCAGCCAACACTCAGTTTCTTTCCAGGTCCTTTGAAATCCTCTGAGGTTGGTTGCGTGTGTTGACTCTTTCATCTCTTGCTGTAGAGGGCCATTTCGTGCTCTTCTGAGACTTCTTTGCTGCTTTTCAGTTGCCCGCAATCTCCAGACTGGTTAGGACCTCAATAAAGTGTGGAAAAGGATGAATCTAATTCACTTTTTTTTTTTTTTTTTTTTTTTAATTAATTGAAGAAAAAAGATTATATCCTTCAGAGAGAGAATATTGTTTTCCACTGAGAATTTCCTTATTCAGATTTAATTTGTCTGGGGTGGGGGGGAAAGTAGAAGGGGCTTAAGAGAGGCAGGTAGGTGTAGAGATCTAGAGAGACCAAACTCCTGTAAATAACTGCTTGCTCATAAATGTGATGGGAAATGCTGGGAAGCTGGAGATTTGGGAATCACCTATCTGGGAAGAGAGATTGACATCTCCAGGAGCAGGGATTGCTTTTGCCCGTCACTCTGTGGGATCTCTCGCTCCGTGCTGGAGGAGTGAAGAATGAGCGTGGATGAGCGTGTTACCTAACGAACCCCGGGGAGGTGGGAGAGGGGTCCTTTGCCTGAGGGGGGCTGCGACGTGGGCTCTGCTGTCCCAGCTGATGATCTGTGGGAAGAAAACTGCTGTCATTGCTGGGAACGCTGAGGGTGACTTCTGGTGGAAGCCCCATGCAGCCAGTAATTAAAACACCGTAAAGTTTTCTCGTAATGACAGCTACTAATTTTCTAACAGAAAAGGTATTTTGACCAAAACAAACCCCAAGCCTATTCTGGACCTGGTTGCTGGTCAGGAATTTTGTGGTTGCCTAGGAACCGGCGATCAGAGCCTGATTACGTCCAATGTGGGCTGACAAAGGGCATTTTCATCAATATCATCTTTTGTTTTTACGGCCATACGGTCCTACGGCAGCTTCCAAAGGGCCAGCTCTCCAGACCTGGGGAAAAAGGAGCTTGAAATTGCCTGGGGGTTAAAATATGGGCACAAAAGGGTGAATGAACGTTGAGAATTTTTAACTAGAGATCATCACGTGGACATGCCCCTGGATTTCATCATAAAGAGATGTTGGCTTTGCCTTGAGGATATCCCAGATTCAGGAGCCAAGTCAGAGCAGATATTAAAAGAAGAAAAAAAGCAGTAGCTTGAAAAAGGAACTAGATAGCAAGCGATGTGTATCAGAAATTATGAAACTTAGCCAGCTGATGAGGGACAATTATTAAAAGAACTTGAAATCTGTGGCTATCAAGAGTAAGGGCAAAAAACCTAAAATATCTTTAAACAGAAAAAAATGGTGCCAGCTGGTGGGTTCATCACTGGATGACACGATTCAATCAGTGCAATAATATCTGGTCAGTATTTCTTTGTGGCATTTGGAAAGACAAAACGATGTGCTTTATCTTCCTAATGGGAGATAAAATCTTTCCCATTCCACCTCTAATCAGCGGGATAGTAAATTATATCTGTGTTGTCAGGGGGTACACTTAGAAATCAGTGTCCATATAACTTGTATTTGAGAGTCTCAGAAGAGCTGGCTCAGAAGTTTGAGGTCTGCAGATGTTCATTTTTAATCAACAACAGAAGAGCTGGGAAAGGGCTAGTTTATATTTTTAAAAGGCTGTCATTATGCCCCAGATAACTACAAGCTAGTAATCCTGGATAAAATAATGGTATATCTGAAAGGGAGCTCAAATGATGAAGAATTAAAGGCTACAAATAAAACTAATGGGTTTATGAAAAACAAGCCTTTAAAAGAAGTCTGAATTCAACAGCTTAGTCATGGCTATTAGGTAGCTCTAACATGCCTAACGTTTTGCAAAGCGTTTGACATCACAGTTTCACACGGCATTTGGATTAAGCCTCCCAGGGAGGGACACGGGAATGGTGGTGGGAGCAGGTAGCTGGCAGGGCTGGGGCATCGTTACCCCGCGGTGGGAGCTTCGCTGGGGGATTGGAGGTGCCGAGGGCTTGGCATGTGCCTCCGGCAGGTCCAGCACTGTTCTTTTCAGGACATAAAGCCTCTTGCTGTGCTATTTGTTATAGAATTGAGCTTTTCCTTTTTATTCTAGGATACAGCGATTTATAAATATTATGGGTGAGGGTGTGATCCAATTGAAAGGAACATTTAAAAGAAATTTAAAAAATACATGATTAAAAAAATGGTGATATAGTGGCTAAACACCGTCCAAGAAGGCACTTGAATAAGCTCTCCGTGCTGTTGATTTAGCCCAGCTACAAACACATGGGTATAATCTGTATCTGGAGGTACCTTCTTTGCAGTGCCCAGTGTAACGCTGCAGACAGCATCTTCCAAAGCCAAGAGACGGGATCTTTACCTTTTTGTCTTCCCAAAGATGCTGAGGGCTCCGTGTGTCACTGCGGCTCCTGTCCAAGAGGATCAGGCTCTGAACTTCTCAGAGGGCCGGTGGGTCGGGAGATCTTTGGACTTAAATCAGAGCTGGGAAACCACTGCCTGGGTTCACTTCCTGAACCACAGGTTCAGAGAAATGAGGTGTTTGCCTTTGCTTTCCATCTCATCACCTGTCTTCTGACACCTCAAGGACAGTCTGTGTGCATTGAAAGAAACGAGCTGCTGGAGCGCAGCATCCATCCCGACAGCTCTCTGGGCTCTGAGACACGTGCCCACCGGCTGGAATAAAGCCCTCTGTCTCCTCGGCCAGGGCTGTGCCCGACAGCCTGGGCCCTGCCACGGGGATCTTGGTAGAGTTGCTCCCCTCTCCCCCGGCCCTGCTGTGCTGATGGTCCTTGCAGCTCTCCTCTCGTGCTCACAGACGATTGACCAAACCTGAAGTTGCTCTGCACGGGGTCACTTTGACTCTGCAAAGGCAGGCTCAGTCCCGGTTTAGAGCTGTGTGTCCTCTGCAATTCTGCCTTCTCCAAGGACTGCTCCTGACTCTAGGCTGTTGGAAGCAGGGAGCAATGCTGCCCAAAACTCACTCTTCCTCCCAGCATCACCCTGGCCATTAGCAATAACCCACAAGCAAGCCACGAAGCCCAGGGAGACGCACAAATTCACCCCAAGAGGACCCAAGCTATTCATTCTTCTCGTGTTTCTACTCCGTTTCTAACATTCACTTGGAAGGACACAACGCTGCTGTGAAAGATGTGCCAGGAGAGCCGATGAGCACAGGCAGAGCCTCTCGGAGTTGCTAGGTGACTGCTGCCCTCAGGGCACGATCCCCCAATACCGCCTGCTCCCGGGATGAGTAATGCATCTCGTTCCCATCCATTGGACAAAAATGCTGTCACTTGGGTCTTGCTGGTTGGTTGAGGCATGCCTTCTGGGAGCAATGGGTGACGTGGGTGGCTGAGAGGGGCTCCTGCCACCCTGGAGGTGCTCAGCCCTCAGAGCAAACCTTTCCCACCGGGCTGGGGGTGGCCCCGGGAGCATCCTGGTCACCTGCCACTCCATGGTCCTACGCTGAAGAGCTGCTCTTAGTACACAATCAGAGCAATAGCAACAAAAAGGTGTGCCTGTTGGGCAACGCTCTTTGGCTAACAATCAAACACCTTGGCTGAATTTTTTTTGGCTGTCCCTAGGGGGTAAAGAAGCCTTTCCTGACTCTGCAGATGGGGTGAGCAAGATATGGGGGGAAGGCAAAGTGACCTGTACCCGGTGCAGCGGGGACTGGGATGTAGGCATTGACCCCTCTGGATGTGTGAGCAAATGCTTGTGACGTTTCTGTGGACTTTCAAGGTTTTAAATTAATTTCTCTAGTTAAACACAGTTATAGCATAGCATAAAAAAAGTTGTTTGATTTATCTTCCCCCTGGTTTCACATGTAAGACATGATTTCAGGTTAAATGCTCTTTTGGCAGTGGCCCAGCAATATTAAGGGTGAATTGATGAACAAGTCTTTTAAGGTTACTTCTTCCAAAAGGACAAACAAGAGATATTTTTGTCCATGGTAGCCAATAATTTTAATGGTGTGTTCTCTCTTAAGAACATATTATAATGTACAGGGAAACTTGTTTTAGTGACATTCCCTGGCCAAGTTGAAGAAATTATAAACCGTCGTGTTTTCAAGCTGTTCCCCCTCATTTATGGCGTTGGAGGGGTGAAGTGGTGGTTGCAACCAAAGTGGTGGGATACAGCTCCCAGCACTCGTTGTCCAGTGGCAGCGTCCAGAAGGCTGGTCACGGGCCACACTGTGGCAGACGCTGCACAGACACAAACTGAACAGTGGGTCGTGCCTCGAAGAGTTTGCAATTAAAGCTAAAGGGAGAGTATGAGGGATCAATGGCAAAATATGAGCCATTATTTTAATCAATGGCATTGGACATGCTCATATCCAGCTGAGTTTGGGAAGCTTTTACGTCGAACATGGAGTAAACACATATTAAAAGGTGAAGGAAGGATTTTTTCCACCAGGATTTTGTTGTTGAAAAAAAGCTGCTGCGTATGAGCTGCAAAATACAGTCTGCGAGCAGAGCGTGGGCAGCAAAGCGAGGACTGTCCTGCAGCAGGGCTTGGGGGTGGGGGTTTCTTTCACAAAACATCAGGAGGTTTCGGAAGCCCTTGATGAGCTGTTGATGTGATCTGCACAAAGGGCAGAGCCTCACACAGCTAACAAGCTCCAGGGCAGCTCATCTGCCTTTGATTTGAGGCTTTTCTCCAAGCAAGGATGGTAAATTGTAGGCAAAAATAATTCCTGTCAAGGATCTAATGATGCTTCAAGTTCCTGCAACCTTTCAGATAAACAGGGTGGAACAGTGCAGTGCATTTTGTAAGAAATCTCTGAAAATGTGCAGTGAACATAATGAAGCCAAATTGGTCTGTTGTTTTCTCTCAGGAAACAAATACTGCACGAGGAGTCAAAAAGAAGACAGGCCAGAGAAATACAGCGGTACTCTCCAAGTGTCATAGGGACAGCAGCTGTCCTCGGACATTAACGTTCTCATGTAAAAAAAAAAAAAAAAAAAAAAAAAGAAAAAGGAAAAATCAGGAGCCGTATTTCTACAGCTGCATCTTAACATCTAAGGATGAAATCCTCCAAAGAGCCCGTCTAAATATTCAGCCCAAAGCCACGTGAATGTGTGATCTGAAGAACAACCTTGAGACATGCGCATTGGCCTCGCTGAAAGACAGGAATTCGGAAAAGAGAGCATGAGTCTATGATTCAGACCTGAGCGAGATTCAGTTTACACATAAAAGACAAAACCAGGAGTTAACCTGGAAAAAAGACATGTAGCCCATTTCAAGCGCGTAACGCCCTTGAGGGGATGGATAACAAACTGAACGAGAGCAGCAGCTGCTCAGCTGGGTTGGGAAAAGCTGAGAGATGTCCCTCAGCAGGGCTGCGCGTAGCGACTCATCCCAAGAGAAATGATCTTGGGCATCTTCACCCCCGTCTGAATCCCTCGGTAGAGTCCCAAGTACAACAGCCCTGCTCTTCTCCAGGGGTAAGTGAGCTCCCAGGGCAGCAAGGCAGAGCCGATGGATGGGGCCAGGGCCACCGGTGGGTACATCCCAGGGTCCCTAACTGGGTCGAAGACAACGTAGGTGGGGAATGGGTCTTTGCTCGCTCCTTTGCAGCCCGTGCAAAGGTGCTGGGTGCTGTTGGGTTCTGCCCTTGCAAAATTTCAAGGCAGGTCCACGGCTTGGACCAGCCTAGCTCCTTACTGCAGGGATGTCCAAACGGGCGAGCCTGACCCAGCGCGAGGGCCGGCAGTTGTGCACGGCTGATGCTACCGACACACACCCAGGGGCTCAGCCGGACCCTGATGCCCCCAAGGCTTTTGCTGTGTCTACGGGGTTGTACAACTGGTTGTGCTTCATCCCAGATGTGAAGGTCTGCCACAGCAGGGAACAGGCTTCCTTGGGCGTCCGCAGAGAGCTGCACCCTTCTGAAGATGCTGCTTGGAGCTGGGGAGGGCACAGCCCCTGCTCCCAGTACTCATCCACAGCCAGAGGAGTGACCCGGGAACTGAGGAGCGTGATTTCCTAAATGACTTCCTAAAGGCTTTCCTGTGCTTTTTAACTGTACCCCATCGTCCAGGGCTGCGAGGGAGCAGAGATCTGGCAGGTGCTTTACGGTGCCCAGGGTGGAGGCTCAGCAGCCCAGGGGATCGCTGAGGATGAAAAAGGTCCCAGTGTCATTTTGGGGTGGGAGGAAAAGGATGGTGCTGCCAGACCCACACAGAGGGACTTCGACCCAAAATAAATGATGGACTGCAAACAGGTTAGGAGAAAATGGAAGAACGTAGACTTGCAGGGGGAGGAAATTGGAAGCCACTGCTGTGCACGCTTCCGGCAGTGCGAGCAGGGCTCACGTTTACAGCAGCACGGGTTTACTGGTGGCTTCGGCAGCTGCCACCGAGGGTTTCAGCACTCCCGAATTGGCGGCTGGCTCTCGAGAGCTCATCGCAGGGGCACGGGGCTGCTCTGAGAGCGGGCAGCTGCCAGCCTTCCTTCTCAAGGACGGAAGAGCAGAGCTCTCCTCCGGCTTCGCAGGGCTTCGTATGCCTCATCTCGGTCCTCGTTAGGTTTTCCTGTGTCTCGTTGTTAAGGAGCAAAAAACCCAACAGCCCCCCAGCTAACTGGGAAATGATTTTTCAACACTCTCCTCGAGGACAGCAGTTGCACCTGGTATTTCTTAGAATGAAAGCAAATATTTTTCTTTCTTTCTTTGTTTCTGTCTTTTTTTTTTTCCTAGAAATTAATTTTCAGTCACGCCATCTGGTTGCCAGAGGTGACATTTTCCGCAGCTGAGGTAGCCGATGTCGTGGGAGGATGCCGTGGAGGACTTTGAGTGTTTCTGTTTCACATTTCTTTTCTTTATTTTCCATCAAGGTCACCGCGTCTCTTACCCAGGGTTTGGCTCTTACTTTAGCTGGAGCTTTCAAGAAAATGTTAGTGGCATCCTTTCTTCCTGGGAAAAATGCCGTGCAAGGTTGACTGAAACTGCATGAAAATTTGGATGAAATTCATCTAGGATTGTGCTAGAAATTGAAAGGGGATATGAAAGTTTGCTTTGAACTTGTGGTCTTTGTTCCGTTTGGACCCTCATGTTGCATGTGCTTTCAGGGAAATCAGTGCATGTCAACTGAAATCAGGGGAAGGGAAGTAAAAGGAACTAAAACCTTTTTTACAAAAATATTCATCGAGCTAAATTTTTACGCCCAGTACATTTCCATGCTGGAAATTAAGGTATCCTACAGACCAGATTTTACTGTTAATTGTATGTGGAAGGCACTCAGGTAGAGTGGTGAACTTCCTTAGCAGAGAGTACGCGGGATTTGTGCAGGGAAAGCAATGAGGGATGCAGAGACTAGAACATCCCCCGTGCAAATCCATCAGATCCAGCAGGATGGATGGAAACCTACGTGCGTATACTCTCTGCGTGCCCACTGCCGTGCACAACCTTGGCACACTCGGGTTAGTGTGTTGCGGACCCTGTTTCCCAATTTGCAGCCAGTGTAGCAAGTGCAGTACGCAGAACCCGGGGTGCTGTGGAGCCACTGGCCCTGTTGCTGGGGTCTGGTGTTGGCTTCTGTCCTCTCCTGGGTGTTTGGGTCTCGGTCCCTGCGGTGAGTGGGGCAGGACGGAAGGTGTCAAACTCTTCCCTTGAAATACCGAAAATTATATTGTTTCGACTTCAACTACTGAAGACTGGCAACACTCCCAAATGTCTTTGCCTGTCAGGAAGATGTTTTGCATTTCCCATCCCCTGGAGCGGAGGCTGCCTATCAAGTGTCTCTTCTCCACAGTTTAATGTTTCTAGTAAAACCAGTGATTTGATTTTTAGATTTTGTCTGAACAGAATTAGCACATATCACATGCTTGAGCTGCCAGTTAAGGAAAAAGCCAAGGAATGGTCAGGGGAATAAACCAAGTTATAGCTCCTGGGGCTACATCAGTAGACCAACCCTGGAAGGCAAAACCCATTCAGTCCACGGGATCCCGCTTTGCCCATCACGTGGGTGACAGTGACTGAAGGTGAATGACAAGCCAGGCACTGGGACAGAGTCTGCCCCAATTATAGGGGTGAATGTTTGCAGGGTGAAGGTGCTGCCGCATCGGCAGGGTGGGCCTGCCCTGGGTGGCAGCGGTGGGTATCAGCTGGCGTGGAAACGGGGGGGATGAGGTGGTGGCTGCACATCTGGATGGGTCTGGGACTGACCAGCTGTGGGCCGTGGCTAGCTGGAGACGGGAGATGGGCCGGGCTTGTGCAGGCACCGGGCTCCCCCGCAGCAGTGGGGTGCTGGAGAAGGGTGGTGGAGCATCTAAGTCTCTCAGGGAACACTGGCAACAGCAAGGGATTTGGTGGGTATTTAGTGATGACATATCCATTTCTCCTTCTTCTTTTTATCTAATAAATATGATCTCTCTCACAGGCAGAGATCTCAGCCGAAACATTTAGATGCAGAGTTAACTCAACCACTAAAAGCAAAAAACAACTCAGAAAGGTGCATCGGTAGCACTGCTAACCCTTGCAATGTTCAAGCTTCAAGGGAAGACCACCAAGATGATTTGCCAAGGAGACTTGCCTACCAGTATGACTCCCGTACTCTGCTGCTGCTGCATGGTTAGAAAAGAAAAAAACACCTTCTTGCTTTAGACAGGGTCATTTACAGCACTACCTTATGCTTGCAGAAGAGCACACCAGAAGTTAGTGAGACGCTGAGCACGCGTCTCCTCTCCCAACACAACGTCTGCTCCAACACCTGCAGACCTGCCAGGGCACACGTGGTGTCTGGCGCACACCGGGGATGTCAGAGCGACGTCAGGAAAGTGCAGCTTCGGGGCTTTGCAAGTGCTGCGAGAAGGTCAGCTCAAGGAAAGCTTAGACCCCACTAACCTTCCACTAGAGAAATGTTCCTGGTTTCTTTCAGGTGTCCTCGCTCCACCCTAGATGTGAAAAAGTCCATGTGTATTCACTGGGACTGAAGAGCTGACTAGACAGTGAGAACAAAGCCATATGCTACATGTCATCATTTATATCCTACACTTTCTAAATCCCCCACCAAGATCACAGTATTTTTCTCACTTATGAATTTTATGGAAGGAAAATAAAAGCCTAATAGAAGGCAGAATGAACTCCATGTTTTCTGCTTCAGCATCACCTGCTGGTTCCAATGGGATTTGCAAATCCATGGAAGAGCTCGGGAGGTGTTGGGTGGGAGGTGCAAACTAGCCCATGTTGCAGGCTTTGGGATTTTTAATGGGATGCGTGGGTGCTGCTCCGTAAAGGCTCACCACCTGAAGGCTTAAATGAAGAAAACAAGGGCAAAGAGGACAGTAATAAGGGAGGCTTGTTAAATCATTTAAATTTTACTGCCGTACTCTGAGATTCACAATGAGGCGGCACTAAAAGGCATCCTTGGGCAAAATTTAGCAACCACCCTTGGTGACTGTGGCACTGAACTGCTTTGGTATCTAAAGTTAGTAGAAGCAACTAACTAGAAGAAGTATATTGTAAAATCCAATCCATCTTGTCTGAAAGATCAAAGTCTGCAGGAAAGCACAAATCCAAACCTCCAAAAGTATAATTGCCCCCGAGCTCCAGGAGCAATATTAAAAATGCCATTTCCCTTCTTTTTCCCTTTCCTCAGCCCTCATTCAGATTTTCATGAAACCGATGGATAGCATCAGATGATGCTCCAGCACCTTATAGGGTGATCTCATACAAAGGTAAGATCTCAACTGAACTTTGTAATTTTGGGGCATTTTTATTTTTTTTTTTAATTTCAAGAACCTGTTCTTGACCCTCAATGCAGAATGGGGACCTAACCCATCCACACCAAACCTCAGCCATGGAGAAACCTTGGGATGAACTTGTAGGAACATCTTTCTGGATTTTTGGGGAAAATACTGATATACAAGCATGCAGTGAAAGCTCAGGCACCACACGTTGCCTGATCCAGAAGTCAGGAGACAGAGGGTGTCAGGGCAGGGAGGAAAAATTACTTGCAGGATTGTCCCTGACCTGTGCAGTATTTTTATTATGTTAGATCCAGAAAGCTTCAATCACACATCAGGGGTGGTAGGTGGAAGAGTTTGACATACATAGTAATAATAATAAAAAAAAAAGACTGGGCAAAGGTCTCCCAAAGTTTCCTCAGAAATTAATTCAATGAGATGCCAGAGGAATTACATGTCTAAAACTGTTTCTGCATTCTCCAAGGCAGATCTGCCACTACTTTACCACTCCAAAATGTGGAGGTTTGGTGCTCAGATGACCAGATGAGATCTGGGGAGGGAATAGGTTTCTTGTCCTACATAGTATGTTGAACGATGAGAAAACTTCCCTTACTTACCAGATTGAATCTGAGACACTCCTAGGTAATGCAAAAACCCCTCAAATTAATAGTAAGATTTCACAAAAGCATGTGAAATTTCCCAGTTTCATGTGTCCCAGCTGTTCCACCCTTTGATGTTGCTGAGATCTGAGCAATATGATATCTGGGCACGTCTGTGGTCTCAGAAAGCTTTAAAACTTGCGGATGCTGTCAGAATTTCAGCAATCTGGGATGGTTTACAGGGGAAATCTGATCAGGTTTGTATTAGAGATGGACTGTTTGGAGCAGAGCAAATAAAATTGCCTTGAGAGGCTGTGATGTGAGCTGACAGGGGATGTGATAGCGGGAAGGGGACCGGGATCCTCACGGCTGCGCTGGTGCTGGCGAGGGGGTGGGTGGGAAAGCCATGGGGGTGGGTGCCTTCAGCCGTCCGGCTCACGGGTGGGACGTTGCTTTCAGATGACGGTGCCCTCCATTTGGATAGCTCTCACGACTGCAGCTCCTCTGGCGTGGCAACAGCATTTTGCAAGGCTGAGACTTTTTTACCTCTCTGGGATGCTCTTTTACTCTCACCTCCTGCATTTTAGCCCCAGGCTCTTGGTACCTCTCCCTTTCCATCCATCTTGTAAACGAGTTTGCAGAGTTTCCAGCACTGTCTGGGTTTCTGCAGGAGAAGCACGGAGTAAAAAGTCAATCCTTATTTCTGTGATTAGTGTAGCTGGCAGATCCTGCCTCCGGCACTGACCTCACGCTGCTCCAGGAGACAGACTCAACCTGACACTGCCTTAGGAAAGGTGACGGAGGGTGCAAGTCTGGAAAAAGCAGAAGATCTGAAGCAAAATGGTCTTGAGGGCAATTTAGGGGAAGTAATGAGAGGTTCAGAAACTGGGACTGAGCTGGGGACAGGCCTGGCTGGAGCACCTCCCTGCGTCTGAAGGAGAGGATGAGGTGCCGAAGCGCAGCTGTACCCTGCTGACCACCCGGGGTGGCTTCTGAGACAGGCGATGGTTAGCGAGCGACCCGACCGTTTCTGCAGTAGGTCACTCTTTGGGAACACCTCAGTCTCTTCACCTCTGAGAAGCACCTGCTATGACTTCTCTCCGAGGCTGCCTCGCTCTGACTAGGCACATCTTCGGCACCTCCAGCGTCTTCCTTGTTGCTCCTTGGGCTGAGACAAAGAGGAAGCAGGGTACAGCACGGGAGACCAGCGCAGGGTGGGAGATGGCCGATTCCCGAGAGCTGGGTGCAAGGCCAGGGGCTCGCCCATCCCTTCCCACTGCCAGGAACATTTCCAGAGCCCTGTTCTCGTCCCTCCTGCTGCCTCCGGTCCCTCCTCAGCACTAACCTGCAGCTCGGCGCACTCATGCAGAGATCTGATGGGGGCAGAGCTGCCCCTCGCCCCGGCTCCTCTGTCAAAGAAATCACCCGAGACTGCAGGCAGGGACCTTGCAGCCCTTCCTCTCCCTTCTGCACAGCCACTTCTCCCAGACCTCTAACTCAGTGGTTAACCAGCTTCGTCAGCGCATCTGGTCTCGTTCGTGCTCAGCACTGGCACCCCCTCAGCCCTGCACGGGCTGCCCACGCAGGCATGGACGGAACCATGGCAGGGACCAGCGCCGGGCCGGTGAGTCCTGACCCGGGATAATGCACACACACAGGGAGGAGTTTCAGTTGGGATTCCCGATTCCCTTTGACTTGGGAGCTGGGTCCCTACATCCACCCCAACACATCCAGATCTCTCTGCAAGGCTGCCCAGGAGCCCGGTGTTAGACATCTGTGTGAAGAACCGGTGCTGCTTTCGTTAGTGCCAGAAGCAAGGTATTCCCATGACACTCCTAATTTCCCAGCTCTACGGCTGTGCCCAACTCTCATTTACTCCTCAACCCATCCCTCGAGCCAACCGGTTCATGAACTGGACGTAGGGCAATGCTGCGCTGAGGGCTGCCCCATCACAAGAGGACCTCTAAGAAGCTTCATGCCTCCTGGTTGGAAAACACTTAAATAACGGCCCCAAAACTGTTCCTTTTGTGTTTCTGAGAGTCCAGTAGAGAAACTGTGGTAGGGTATCTAGTTCTTAAAGACCCTTCACACATTTTTTCACATTCAGAAGAGGAAATTGTAGCAGGATATGAGTTTCTCGGGGGCTTTTCACACAATTTTTCACATTCAAAAGCCTAGCTCAATCACACACGCTCAGTCCCAGCATCGATGCTTTGGCTGAACCAGACCTGAAAACCTCTCACGGTTCCCAAGCGACCACTGCACCATTTGTTCACCAAACTTTGCCAAGGCTGGAAGATCCCATGGAGAGGAGCAGCCCCAGGTGACACGATTTCATCTGGCAATGAGCACAGGTGATGCGGGTTGGGTGGGCGAGGGATAAAAGGGCTGTGTGGGGCTGGGAAAAGGGGCTTTGGTGGTGTGGAGGGTGAGTGGCACGTGGGAATGGATCAGTCCTGGAGGGACCAAGCAGCTTCTAGGTATGGCTTTGGCTTGGGGCAAGGCAGGAGAGGTTCTTGATGGAGGTTAAATATTATTTTAGTAGGGGAAGGGTACAATTTCCCTAGCTGGGAGTGACAGCTGAGCAGCCTGGGGTGCTGGATAGCCCCTTGCATGGTCACCAGCGTGCTTCCGCACACCCAGTGCGTGTGTGCTTGTGCTCCTGTGGGCAGGCATGGCTGGGCGCAGTCATTGGCATCTCTGTGACACAAATTTAGAAGTGTTTTCTTATTCTGTCAAACCTTCAGGCCCTGTTTTTTGGCTCCTGTGAAGCAGCACAGCTTTGCTGGAACCAACTTATCCCAGGAGGGCCGTTGACTCTCAATCCCACATAAAATTATGGGGAGCTGGAGCGTATGTACGGTACTTCTGGCATGGCTCTCTGCATGACATCTTCAGAGTGAGCATGACAGCCGCATAAATAGCATATGTGAGGAGGCATTACATATCTGCTGCTTGTTGCATATTATTTACATACATAACCTCTACCTAGCTGATGGTTGTTCCTAGTTATAGACTTGTTAAAGACGAGTCTTCTCAAGGCAGATATTCAAGCCTTTGAAAAACTGATGGGAATATATTTCCCTCTCCAGTCGCTTGAAATTTTCAGTAAACATTTATTGTTTCCTCTTGCTAGAAAACAGAACAAGGGAGGGCTTCTGAAACTGCATTTAGGTGGGCTAAAACTGTGACAACAAACTGCCCAGAAGCGAGTTATCAGGCATCAGCTGCTGCTGAGCCAACTAACAGTAAGGTCTTGAGTGATACCTTTTCGGAGAAAGCAAGCTCCGAGGGAAGCAAACAGCAAATGGATGCTGAATATCTCGGTGCTAGACTTCTCTTGCAGTGAATTTATTGCACTCAAAGCTGTTCAGTATGCAAGATGACATCCGCACAGGGGTGATAAGCAGGTCCTTACTTTGAAGGACTTTTGTGAAAATCGCCATCTGAGCATAGAGATGTTTTCCTCCCGAAGGGGTAAGAGGTTAAAGTGCTGGGATGGAGCTTGGAGGATCTGAATTCAGCATCTGCTTCTGTTTCTTACTGAGTACCCGTGTAAATTGTGCAACCATCATTTCCAGAGATCACAGACCCTTCCTCTCTCAGCATCTGGGCTGTGGGGATCCCCAGATAGTGAGGTCTGGATTCTGGGTACCCACTCAAAATGGTGGCGAAAAAAATCAGTGTCCTGGGTGAGGGGATAGGGGAGAGAAGGAGGGTTTCTGTCTTGCAGGAGTGAAGGGATTTGCTCACTTTAAGGTTTGATGACTTGGAGACGCAAAGAGGAATAAGACTGTAAAATAATATAATGCTGCAGAGAGGATTGTTAATGGCCTCATCCACAATCACCTGAAATGATCAGTCCCTGGAAAATTGCGAATAATGATGGCGAACAATAAAATATCAGTGAAGTGGGTAGCATCGTGTACTCTCTTTTTCCTGTTAGAGCTTGAGGGATTTCACTCTAAATGAATTTTTGGTGAAAGCATGATCCACTTTAATTATTTTTAAGTAGTGAGGATCAGGCTCACCACTGCACACAGTATTCTTCAAAATGCAGGTGGCTGCTGCAATTAAGTGGATCTGGTTTTTCTCCTTGCCGTGGGCTTTGTAGTTTAAGCGGGGGTAGGACCTCTGGTCTTGGAGGCTGCGTGCTTTGGACGGGACTGAAGGACATGAAAAAGGTCCACTGGAAACATGGGAGAGACTGGAATAGGACTAAAGCAACAATTCCCATGAAATTGTGCTTCGTTTGGGAGCTAAATGGCTCGCTCTTCTCCCCTTGCGTGGTCCAAGGAAAATGTAGCAGGAGTTGATGTATTTCTTGGCATTGTAACTCCAGGGCTTTGGGAGCTGAGGAGCAAATGGAAGGAAAAAGATGTGTAGAAGAGAAGTGGAGAGATTTCTTTTGCATTTGTGCTGGAAATGGGCATGTGCTATACTTGTTTTGTGGTCCTGCTATTTTAGAAAGAGGAATCAATTGACTCCAGCTCCGTTAGCTAGGTGCTCCTGGGGATCAGCTGTATCTTGCATGAAACTGTTTTATTGTATAATAAGCTTGTTCCTATGGATCAGTTCTTTGCTTGGAGTGTCAGGAATGGCAGGGAGGTACCCAGCCAGCAGCAATGTTGGGTTTTTGGGGTGCAGAGAGAAGCAGGCACTCACCCCGTGGCTCTGGCCCAGCAAACGTTGAGAGCAGGCAGGTGGAGCTGCCCGGCAGGGACGTGGGGATGGATAAGCCCAGCCACCTTTCTCTGCTGGCTTGAGCTAAAGGCTGTGTGCGAGCGTCTGGGCTTATGTTTATGGCTAGGCCCAAGAGAAGATGGGGTGTACTGGGATCAGTCGCTTGTAGGATGGACTGGACCCTCATGCCCCGGAGCGCGCGTCCCGAGATCTTGTCTCAAAGGTGCTCTTCCTGCGGAGCTTGATGATCGTGGAAGGGAAACGGGGACTTTGAGAGAGGTGGGGACGTGGCCTGTGACATCCTGCTGGCCCCATTCCCTTCGGCGGGTCTGGGTTTAAGTAGCGAGCTGAAGTCTGCAGGAATCTTTTTGTCCACAGTGTGTTTGTTCCCAGGTTCCTGTTTGCTCCTTGTGAACAGTTACTCTGTTTTTCTTTCTTTGTTCTGACACTCGGCATTACAAAAAAGGGTCTGCAAAGATTTCTGCTGTCCCTAAAACGGGTGTGATGGAGCAAATACAGAAGCTACGAGTGTGCATTGTCACAAACATTGAAGAAGCCAATGTCTCCCTTTTTAATAGATGTTATTTCTCATTCTTTGAACGAGTCCACCAGCATTGGACGGCAGATAACACAAGGCCAGAGAGATTCTAGAAGTGGATTATTACATGATCTATGACATCATGCAAGGAACAGAATTTGCTGCTGCTGTCTGTGAAGTATCATTGAATCCCCTTGCAGAGGGGGCTCCGGGGCAGTGCGTTTTGGGGCTCAGGAGACTTTTATTTTTCATTTTGCTGTGACTTTTCATTCATTTCTTCCTGCTGGTTTCTCTGATGTTCTAGTTGTTGGCCATAGATCTGTAATATCATGTAATGCAGTCAGTGTTCATATACTGAACCCAACATCTCTTGCTTTTTCTTCTGGAGCTGGCGCAGGGCTGAGCAGTGACGTCCCTGTGCTCTTCCATGGCTTGACCATCCTAGACATCATTTTCCATACCTGTTCTGCAGCTTTTCGAGCTCTGGAAAAGAGCTGCTCCTCTGACTTCTCTAGCTGTAATGCAGTTTCTCTTCCCCCTGTGACACCCTGCCCCCCTAAAAAACCCCAAATCAAACCCCCAAAAAACCCAGTACCTGCTCTGGTGGTTTTCCTAGTGTTTAATGGTTTGCTGGAAGATGCAGTGCCTGCTCAGCACCAACCCAGTGAAGGGAGCAGCAATGCTCAAAGACCTCCCAGTGCTTGTTGTTAAGGCTGGTGCTGGGGAGGCCACAGCTAGCCCGAGCCACTGCTGGGCTTTCCTCATGTTGTGCAGGTACTGAACAAAACCAGAAAGCTGGGAGAGGGTGAGCAGAGAGCTCGGGGAAGCACTTGTGAGGCCAAGGCTGAAGAGGGTGAAATGGGGAACCAGAGGGAATCCTCTGAGGATGCAGTTCTTGCTGGAGAGG